>CAKAOJ020000308.1:670000-682895 GCA_916701645.2 Sebastolobus alascanus
TAAAAGGATCAAACGTAATCTTAGTCAGCAAAGCAAACTGAGAGCCTGCCTGTGGATAATCCTACAGACAGCACATCTGACAACAAAGCAGAGCTCATCAACTTCTGCTGCCCAATTGACATTAATACTGTCAGCAGACCATAATATCCACGGGGTTACTGAAGAGAACACGGCACATACTGCTGTTCAAACAGCAAGAAATAATGAATACGAGACATGAAAGACTGAATATGGAGCACAATTAACCTCTGTCTATCTGTCTGTCTGTCTGTCTGTCTGTCTGTCTGTCTGTCTGTCTGTCTGTCGTCTGTCTGTCTGTCTGTCTGTCCCTCTGGGTGTATTCACATATCTCGTGAACCGCTCATCCGGTCTACTTCACACCTGGTTGGTGTGTTGCTGGGGACCCACGGAGGAAAGATGGTGGTGCTATAACGATGAACTTTATGTTTTATCCTGAAACTTTTGAACTGTAAGTCCCAGAAACAGACTTTTTTCCCTGGATTTTGTGGGTCCAGATGAGTCCCATGTGGTCGTCCTCCTACCAACCAGAGACACGGAGCTCCTGTCCAACTGCAGACGGCGCCACAGTTAAGTCCTGGTGCGGATGGGAAGGTTTGCGAGGTCGATAGTAAAGGGAGGACCCTATCCCACTCCCTGTTCTGAAGAGGAGAGCTGGAGGCAGAGCTGTTTGAGGAGGATCAGGAAGTGGGAGGAGCCCGATGTGATCAGAACCTGCAGCAGAACCCTCGGCTCTCTACTGGCAGCAGCTGTTTGTCTTAGTAATATATGAGTTCCCTAGCTCTTGATACATTTGTTTGCAATACGTTAATGCTTGAATAGTTTGTTATATTAGAATAGAAATACATGCTACATGTTTTTTGTTTAGCTAAAAAACAGCATTGATTGTGGCAGCCTCACCTGCCCTAACACCTGTTTCATCAAATCACAATTAAAAATGGATCCTCCCGGTGTCTCATTGTGGCTGACCGCACATTCACGGTGTTAATCACAGTACCTGGTATCAGCACGCCCCCCCCCCCCCCCTCCCCCATACAGTCCTGACTAGTGCTGTGAGTCCCCCAACTTTGTAGATACCAAATTGCTTGAGTGCACTTTTAAAAGCCAACAATTATATTTTCTGCAGATAGCTAATATTGTTTGTGCACAGTATTCAGGACATTTTCCATTTTACCAGGAAAAACTAATTGTGTTGTTGGAAGGAAGCAAAAGCCTCCGAAGCAGCATTATAATGTACCGTGATGTAATGGATGAACAGGCGACTGTGGGCCGACGTTCAGACTAAGCTTGGAAAAAGTGTGGCTGGGTCTGAAATGAGAAGACAGTTAGTGATCGCTACACCAGGGAGAACGAATGCATGAGTGACATTTAGTAAATCTAAATTGTAGTGGCAGCTTGCTATAAACCGTCCTCGCCACTTCCAGCAGGATGTAAAGGTTTCTGACTCACGTAGACTAGACTACCATGTCCTACTTCCACTTGCCTTCTGCAGACACTCACTCCTTGGTCAGCTTCAGAGATGAGGCTCGTATTGTGAGTGAAAAGTAGTTTATTATTATATATATCCATATGAACAATCTTGGACTATCAAAAACGGACCAATTCCACTGGAAATAACTGAAATACAGTCTACAATCTGTGGTCTACAATCTGTGGACTACAATCTGTGGTCGGAAAAATTGTTGCTCCCCATCCTGCTCCACTGAAGCCTACTGTAACTCGCACTAATCACACTCAAAGGGACACGCCGCTACTGTCCAATAGCAGGACGACTAGAAGAGCACATCTTAACAGGGTAAAACACACATCATCGACTCTAAATGGATCAAAGCCCGTTCTACAACATAACTAATTGACCTTAATTCTAATGTACATCAAACATTTTCGATGGCATAACATAATGTACTTTTTAAATGATAATCAAATGCAAAAAACTGTAAATAATACAACATGGCTCTAACAAAAATATTGACATAACACACAATTCTGACTCAGGACCCAGCGGACACATGCCGCGTTTTTTTGTGCCTTCAAATCCATCGTTCTATCAACGTAGACACGCGGAAGGTGCGCTCAAAAGCGAGAGTGAGGCCGTTGCGTCCCCAGGAATATGGAGGGGAAGTTGATGGTTTTAGTGCAGGGATACCGAGAGCTTTACCATCTGTCCCACAGATATATCTGATCAGCGCGAGTGATTGACAGCTGCTCATAGACGGCAGCTGGACGGCAGACTCCAGATCAGCTCTGACTGATTGTTTTCCTCCGGTCTGTAAAATCCTGCAGATGCTGTTAGGAGCACCAGAGGACACCGGAGGACACCGGAGGACACCAGAGGACACCGGAGGACACGAGAGGACACCAGAGGACACCAGAGGACACCGGAGGACACCGGAGGACACCGGAGGACAACAGAGGAAGATTATTTTTTTCAGATTAACTGTCTCATGCTCTACTGTCAGGATATAGTGAATGTTTTATAAAAACAATCTCGCCTACTGCTGCTTTAATGATTATAAGAGAACCATCCATCAGATTAGAGTAGGTTTACACTGACTGTATCAGTCTAACTCTGGCTGGATGTTATTGATTTGTTGGGAAATGAAGAGGTGTTGGGTACTAATGACAGCTTATGTTACTGTATAGTCTCACAGGTTGGGAAATCCAACTGACCGAGGACCAGAGCAGGAGGCAGAGCCCCGGCTGCAGCACCGTGAGCCTGCATGACCTCACTGTAAACCAACAGCGAAGGAAAGACTAAAATATCATGGTGATGGATTGTAAAATAACCCCGGTGACATGGCTGCACTCAGCCTCTGGCTCAATCACCCAGCAAAGGTTTATGGATTAAAAGACTGTTACACAACTTCCTATATGATACAATACACATTGGTAATTGGTAATGTGCTTTTCAAATCTACATCCTACAGTCTGTTTCACTGCAAATATATCGAGTCAACATCAGTGTTATTGTAAGATTCAGAATGATCCATCAGCCTGATAGACTTGTGGAAAAAGAGAATAAAACCATCTCAGATGTTGCGTTAGTTCTTCTCCTCCTCATCCACTTCTGATCACGGATGTAAAGGAGGGGGGGGGGGGGCTACCTATCATACATACCTTGATCTGCAGTCCTGTCACCTGCACAGCTGTCATATTCTACCTGTGCACGTGGAGTTAAAGCACTCTCCTCTCTTACCAGATGGAATGAAACGTGCTGTGCGCTCCTGCTCAGACTCCACTGAGCGCACGGAGAGCAAATCCCGCGCCTTCTCACACGGAGGATTTGAATGAAATAGCTTCCCCCCCCCCCTCCTCTGTGAGATTAAACACCGTGCCATCCATGTGTAGGTTCTCACTATGTTTACAGCGCGGAGCGAGTGCGGAATGCGCGTCCTGTGCGTCCTGTGCGGGGAAAGTTGTGGGAGTAACCTGCAGTTTTGAGACTTTTTGGAGAGTGTCGGGACGCTGGACACCATGCACACGGACGTGGTGCTGCTCAACCTGCTGGTTTGGATGGTCGGTGTGTACGGGCAGCCGTGTCCCAAAGGACAAATCCTGCAGCCGAACCGACACCTCAGGTCAGTTCATTATGAGGAGAAACGCACGAGAGGAGAGGCTCACTTCTAATGGGTTCGTGCGTAAATACGCGGAAAGATGAAAATATGTCATTTTAAAGAAGGTTCATTGAATCGCCTGTAAAATCTTAAATTTCACGCTTTTATTAAAACAAGCGAAATATTTTGATTGAAGAAGGTTAAACAGGCTGATTCAACCTAAATGAGTCAGTTTAAGATGAAACTACTGAATCTGACAGTTAAAGGTCCACTTACAGGCGCGTTCAGGTATTTTCTAAGTGCTTCGGGGGCCTTTTGTAAATTATTTCGGGGTACAATCAGTTAGAAAAGTAACATGATTAAATATCTTTCATATCCATCTAAATATCATAATAAATCTATAGCTGTTATTAGTTGGGGCCCCCAGGCAGCCTACATTTCCTAACGGTAGTAAGTCTACTTCAGAGATAAACACTGTAGTTCTACATTTACCTGACAGAGAATTGTTACCGGTTACGTTGCAGATTCAGATTTTACTCACAAAATATAACAATTAAATTATTTGCCTCAAATTATTTGATGCATTATAATTCATTAAACTATCCAGCGTCATAATATAACTGAAAGCTCCACTTTGAACAGACGGTGAGCAAATTAAAGTACATCGTGCTGATAAAACCTCTCTTTCACTCTTCACTTGAAGTAAACATCTGAATGCAGGACTTTTACTGTGCAGTATTAATAGTTTTACTGTTAGTAGTTAATAGTTTTACTTCAGTAAAAAAAGGTTCTGAGTACTTCTACTACTGCCAACACCAACATTCCCAGTTAGAGAGGGTGAAAAGTAAAGCTAGACGACCTTTGCCCTCCGGACCCCAAATCACTAACTCCGCCCCTGAAAAACACACCCAGGTTACACACAGTCAGAAACATGGTGACATTCACTTAGCAGAGGTCATTTCCAATTAGGTGTATTAGTCGCTTGCTTTGCTTTGTTATAAAGTAGAGCATGGATTTAATTAGCGGAGGTAATTTACTAACGGTAACGTCTTTCTGACTGTAGTGAAACACACTCTGGTTCTCTCCGCCCTTGTTGACTCCAGGGAAGTGAAGAAGAGTTCGGTTGTAAATTAACGGCGGTCAATGAGCCGCAGCCGTTCGTTCAGCGTTGTCGGGGGCTCGTAACCGTTCATAGCGCGGAGCGTCGGTCTGCCCGCCGCAGACGACATGCTCGTCTCAGTCCGTAGAGCCCTGAAGCTCCGCCCCCCCCCCCCGCTGCTGCACAGAGCTTTATCGCTTCTTGATACAAAGTTTATTAACATTGAACGTGTCGCTTGTCCAAATAGCACCAAACTAGACACTGCACGTCCTCAGGACCCCAGAGATACATCCACCAAGTGTGGAGTTGATCAGATGAACTGTTCTGGAGACATGTGAATAACAAATAAATAGTAGTTTAACAGAATAATCTTAACAACTGTCACTCTGCTGAAGACCTTGAGAGGCAGTTAAAAGCTGAGTTCAGGTTTGTCCTCGACCAGAGAAACTCTTAGCCGACGGGTGGCGGCTGGGGAGGACGGGAGGAAAACCAACCCACAGTGTCATGTTATGTTACACTAGTTGGATACTTATCTCTACTTTCTTTATGTATTAAACAACAGAACATAATTCACATTCAGTATAACAATAACAAGAGAGCCAGAGATCACACTAAACCTACATACTGTAAAGGCCTAGTGAGTGTCTTAATAGGTTTGTGGTTTCACATGTTGCTCAACATCCTTCAAGAAAACAAAATAAGGTATTTATTGTTAAATTTATATTTATGAATAAAAGATTAAAAGAAAACAACTCAAATTTATTATAAGAAAACATTGTTTTGGGGTATTTTGAAGAAACCAAACATCACATTTTATGATCAACGTCAAATCTGTAAAAGGTCTTTATGTCTTTTTTTAATTTCTACATGTAGTGATTGACAGGATCATATTTATGAATGCTAAATTATACATGGACTTGCATTTATATAACACCGTTCTAGTCTTCTAGTCTTCCGACCACTCAAAGTGCTTTACACTACATGTCAGCATTCACATCCATTCATTCATACACTGATAACATGCTACTGTATTCATCCATGGCTTTACTGCCAGTTCGTCCCACTCACGTACAGCGGTAGAGATTTGATGAGGAAACCATCAGAAATCATCATTGGACCAACGCCATTTCAATATCTTCTGGTGGTTCTGGTTGTTGTCTTGGTAACGACCTCCCTTGGCAGATTAGCATAAAAGAAATTAAAAACATTGAATTGATAGAAGAGTTCCCGCCTCAAGGGAGGACAGCACCAGCCTGATTTGTGCCCAGTTATGAAATTAGCACACTGATGCATTTGGTTGTGAGGAAGTAAAAGGATTTTCGCTCTTCTGTTGCTCTGGCTTCTGTCGTGATGATGTAATGTTATTATTTATTCTGATTTAGGGATAACATCAGTTTGATGCTCCCAAAGAGCTTCTTTCTGCAACTAATGACAGGCAACATATTTACGCATAAAGCCAGAATTTATCTGGGTACAAATATTTTCAACAACTGAATTTTCAAACTACAGAGCAGAAAACGAGCCGTGGGCCCCTGTTCAGTCCTCAGTAACTTAGTTTATTAAATTATTCCACGTTTCTCTTGAGAACAGACTTCTTCTGCTCTCCAAATATTCCAATTTTAATCTATTGTGAAATTGTTTCCAACATGAATAAATATTAACAACAAATGATTGTTTCTGGGATACTGCTGTTGTTTCCATCACACCACATCTCTGCATTTAAAATAATGTGACACTTGAGAGATACACCGACCAGTATCAGAACAATGACACCAGTATACATCCATCCTCGACCTGCCTACTGTGTGTTGGTGATGTGGAGTCAGGACAGATTCCTCCTACTACACATGCTTGATAATCAAAGCTCCGTTTCTAGCTGACAGCAACAAAAGGTGACGTGTGCCTGGTTAGAAAAATCACTTACTCTGATTACGTAACCTGTAATCTGAGTGTGTTAATGTGCTTTCTGAATTATTGCTATTGTTGTGGCTTTGGGAGAGGTTAGCCAGGCGGAAGGAAGGCCAGCAATTAAATGTAATTTTTAGTGAAGCACAAATGTAAAACATGTTATTCTGTCCATCTGCTGTGCATCTGTCCAGAGATACAGATTGGGATTTGAGAAGAAGCTTAGCTGAGTGGTTAGAACCGGAAACGTACTTCACTACCTCCCAAATATAATAAACTGTGTTGCTGCTTTCTGTCACTTAATAATATAACAACCTAAAGCCTTTACGCCTGATGCTCTGTACAGTGACCTGCTGCTCTGTACAGTGACCTGCTGCTCTGTACAGTGAGCTGCTGCTCTGTACAGTGACCTGCTGCTCTGTACAGTGACCTGCTGCTCTGTACAGTGACCTGCTGCTCTGTACAGTGACCTGCTGCTCTGTACAGTGACCTGCTGCTCTGTACAGTGACCTGATGCTCTGTACAGTGACCTGATGCTCTGTACAGTGAGCTGATGCTCTGTACAGTGAGCTGATGCTCTGTACAGTGACTTGATGCTCTGTACAGTGAGCTGATGCTCTGTACAGTGACCTTCTGCTCTGTACAGTGACCTGCTGCTCTGTACAGTGAGCTGCTGCTCTGTACAGTGACCTTCTGCTCTGTACAGTGACCTTCTGCTCTGTACAGTGACAGTGACCTGATGCTCTGTACAGTGACCTGATGCTCTGTACAGTGACAGTGACCTGATGCTCTGTACAGTGACCTGCTGCTCTGTACAGTGACTTGATGCTCTGTACAGTGAACTGCTGCTCTGTACAGTGACTTGATGCTCTGTACAGTGACCTGCTGCTCTGTACAGTGACTTGATGCTCTGTACAGTGACCTGCTGCTCTGTACAGTGACCTGATGCTCTGTACAGTGAGCTGCTGGTCTGTACAGTGAGCTGCTGCTCTGTACAGTGACCTGATGCTCTGTACAGTGAGCTGCCGCTCTGTACAGTGACCTGCTGCTCTGAACAGTGACCTGATGCTCTGTACAGTGACCTGATGCTCTGTACAGTGACCTGCTGCTCTGTACAGTGAGCTGATGCTCTGTACAGTGACCTGCTGCTCTGTACAGTGACCTGATGCTCTGTACAGTGAGCTGATGCTCTGTACAGTGAGCTGCTGCTCTGTACAGTGAGCTGATGCTCTGTACAGTGACCTGATGATCTGTACAGTGAGCTGCTGCTCTGTACAGTGACCTGCTGCTCTGTACAGTGACCTGCTGCTCTGTACAGTGACCTGATGCTCTGTACAGTGAGCTGCTGCTCTGTACAGTGACCTGCTCTTCAGTTAAACACTGTTAGCACTGTTAGCACTGTTAGCTGCGAGCCGTGGCTCGACGTCGCCATGTTGAGAGCCGCTGAGAGGCAGAAAAAATGCTCTCAATCCTGTTTTAGCACCTTTAAATCAGTTTTACAGAAGAGCAAATCCAAGCAGACCTGTGGGTCAGAAAATGCAGAGACAGTAGTCATCATAATCCAAACCAATAAAACTGTACTGAGCAACATGGCACTGGTACTCATCTGCTGGTTTCAACTTTCATAAATGGTTTCAAGGCTTGTTATGAATGGCTATGTCAAATTGGAGAGAAAATAACACATTATTCCTCTATAGCTATAAAACGGGCCTTCGTCCAGTTCAACCTACTCAGCCTCTCTTAGTCTGGTCTGACCAAGACTCCAGGAAGTGTGCCGGGCTTTGAAGCCAATTTTCGTAGTTGTCAAACCTTAGAATTACAACTTCCAGGTAGTTTTGTCTCAATACCAAAATTATGGCTTTGATAGGATACCCTATGCCTAAATATCTCCATACCAATATTGAAATGATACTACAGCAGGAACCTAAAACAACAGGAATAGTAACAGAATAATAGATGATGATGATGATGATGATGATGATTTATTAATTAAAAATGTTAAAATGCATTAACTAAAACATTAACATGGTATGCAGTAATCTGATGTTCCCCTATACTTGAGTTCATGTGATTTCTTTGATAGTTAACTTTATATTTACAACCAGATATTACTTATTAAACGCTTTTTTTTGTAAAACAGCGCCCACACCGCTGCATCAGTAACAGTTCAGGTGGAGAGCAGTACTGCAGCACGAGAGACGGCAAGAGACTTCCACAACATGATAATAAATTCAGATGAAGTTCTGTGAGAAGTTGATGAGAGAAAAAGCTGCTAAAATCAGGAAGACACCACAGTAACTGTAGAAAGAGTTGTGTTGTGTGGTGTTGAGATGAGGATGTCATCTCACCGCCATGTTAATTAGAAACTTATATACTTATAAATAACACTTTAATATGTGTTCTTTGGTGGATTACGTGTTTACCGAATCACAGGACATGTTTGGACGGATTCAGAAAAACTGGTTCATCTAATTTTATCGGTACATTCGGTCAGTTATTAGAGCTGCGTTGTTATTTTCCTCTTTTTCTTTAACAGAGTTTTGCTGATAGAGACACCAGCTCAGAGCAGGACTTTAGGGCCGGCGAGCGGCTCATGATCTGCTTTAATCTTCTTTTCAACTTAATTTGTTGACTCCATCCTTCTGGGTAGCGCTAGCCAAATCCCAGAACCCGCAGTTTATTTTTTGACCGCTTGCTCCTGGGAAGCGGAAAGCAGAAACTGTGAAGATCTTCCTGTGAAGGCTTTCTGGCTGAAGGAGGTTTTCCTCTTTGGGACGACTATGTCCCCTCTTGTTCTTGATCTGGTTAATCTATCCATGAAATATGGATGTGGTAAATGGGGGAGGTGCTAATCCATAAAGAATTTTCTATATTAAACAAGCATTGTTTAACTTAATTGAAGATTTTCCCAGCAAAGGAGATCTAGGAGGTTATAGTAATGGTAGGTTTTAGGTCTATTATCCAGGATCTTAAGAGCTTGTTTATATACCGATTGTACAGGCTGTGGTCTGCACGGTGGTGCAGTGGTTAGCACTGGGGGGTCGCAGGTTCGAATCCGGCTTGGGGTCCTTCTGTGTGGAGTTAGCATGTTCTCCCCGTGTTAGCGTGGGTTTTCTCCGGGTGCTCAGGTTTCCTCCCACAGTCCAAAGACATGCAGGTTAGGTTCATTGTTGACTGTAAATGTCACGTAGGTGTGAATGTGAGTGTGAATGGTTGTCTGTCTCTATGTGTCAGCCATGTGATAGGCTGGAGACCTGTCCAGGGTGTACTACCCCCCCCCCCCGCGACCCTGATTAGGATAAGAGGTTACAGATAATGGATGGATGGATGTACAGGCTGTATTATTGTATCAGTGGTAAGAGACCAAGTGGTTATACAGTATGTTATACGCGAGAAAATCATAGCATGGAAATAAAACTTAGCAGCTTCAGATGTCAGTATAGAATCAATCTAAAATTGTTAAGGTTGAATTTTGTTTTTGCAACAACTTGCTTAAAGCAGCAGTAGGTAGAAATGGAGCAAATATGATTAACCCTCTGAGACCCACAATAGACCATTTCAGTCTTCTTTAGGGGGGTCCAGGGGGTCTTTAGGGGGGTCCAGGGGGTCTTTAGAGGGAGATAGCAGGTCAACAGTAGATGTCTGAGACTGTGTGTCAAGTTGTTCTAGTCATAAATCAGAAATAATTAATTATTTAAAATGAATTGTAAAAGTGTAAAATGGTTTAGAACATGATAGAAGTATGTGATGTCCATCCCCATGCTCTATTATGTATCATAAGTTGTTGCAGCAGTTTTTGGGTTGATACCATTTGTTACACAGATTTGGTGCTAAATTTAACCATTTTTTTACCACTGGAGAACTGATAAAAATGATCAATAATCCCTCCAAAATACCACATTAAAACACCAAGACCTCGAGGAACACCATAGAAAAAGACATGAAACTTTTGACATTTGGAGATTTCTGCGAGAATTTCATTTTTCGGCTATTGGATGGCGAGCACTGAGTTTGTGATGGAGTCTGAGTTGTGGTGGGGGCTGGTCGTTTGTTGGCGTTATTGTTTTAATCAGACTCCATTTCTAACTGAACGTTAACTATGGTTGCACACTGTTAGTCCTGTAAGCAGACCTGAAAATAAAGGTGCTCGCAAGCGGGTATAAACGGGCCGGGTTCTTCACATTAAAAGCATTCTACAGGCTGAGAGAGGAAACCCAGGAAGTCATGGAAGTTATGTTATGTTACATCCTGTTCACACATTTACAATAAAAAACGATTCAAAAACGTGTAAAAACTTACATACAGTCTCTTTAACCTTCGTACCAACATGGCAGCGTGACATGGTTGGTACCACTGGATTCCTCAGGTTTTCTAGTTTCATATGATATCGTCTTCACTCTAACCCTGAACCTGAAGCTACTAGAGCGTCTGAAAGACAGTAAAGTCAGTCGCGGGTTTCAGGGGGTTAAAAAAAGTTATCTTTATAAAACGGTCACTATATTCTGACAGTAGTGCTACTAGGCTACTATGTGAGATTAGCTGTGGACAGACAGACACAGAGATGTACACACTATAATCTGTATATAAAGATAGACGACATGACAGCTCCGCAAAAGTGAAGCCAAAACATCTGGATCGCCTCCTGGTGGCTGGCTGCAGTGTAACTCATAAACCCCCCCCCCCCTCCTCCATGGTAACAGATGGGACATGGACCAAACTAAAAGGTCAACGTACACGTCAAAGATGGTTTCTGTCTGCGCTGCCTTCATCGAGCCGACTCATCACCCCAACTCTAGATGTTTACAACACTTATATCTTGGGTGATTTTTTATTTTATTAGATTTTCCTTCCTGTTTTGAGAGAGCATGTTTTTCAGCTGCTTACGTAATGATGAATAACAATTCAGACAGACACCGTCACGTCACAGATGTCCTAGATCTTTACTCTGTTTTTCAACATGTCCCTCTGACTTAAAGATTACTTTCAAGATTTACCCAATTCAGCATCAGTGCTATTAAATATTGCATAATGCTTGCAAAAAATCATGTTTTTCCCTCCTTTCAGATCGAAAAGAGAAATGCCTCTGACAGAAGGATCCGGTCGCAAGATTAGCAGGTATGACTCATGTTTGTTTTTTGTTTTTTATTTAGTCCAATTAGAACGATAACAGGAGCTAGAATGGAGGATCTTATAGTGGAGATTATAGCATCATGGATTTAGAGGCACATGGTCAACATTTTAATCACACTATTGTTTGCAGTATCTAGGAGGATGGGATGCTTCCATGTATTTTACTAAGCCCAATATAATCCATTCTTATCCCTCAGAATTAGGAAATTCATAAGATTATTCGCCTGTGCTGCATAAACTCAGTACGATGACAACCAGCTACGATGCATAAAAGCTGAGTTCTGGGACACCGTCAGGTGAACACAACATAGAAACGCTTATTATCAGTACACCTTGAATAGTTGCTGAATAGTACAGGTGATTGGAGAGAGGCTGAAGGAGGAGGAGCAGTAACTGGGAGAAGTTTTACTGCAATTTATTTGTAATGTGATTGTGTATAATTTTGTAGGGAATTTGCATAATTTTCAACGGGGTTAATTAAATAATTAAAAGGGATAATTGGATTCTATACTGATGCGTTCCTGTCCAAAGATGGCGGATGATTTATATTTTGCACTCTCGAGCTGCAGCCGACATTATATACTGCACACTGAGCACATTTATTGAAAGCAGAGTTGTTTGGCTTGTTCACAGTTGGCAGTATCCTCCTCCTCCTCCTGTAGTTTTAATGAATATGGAAGTTATTCAGCTTCAAAGCACAAAGAGTTAAACCTTTTTTATTATGACGCAGCATTTGGGAAACAAGACATCGGGCCCTTTCTTAAGTTTTAAGTTTAATTTATTTGCACACACATAAAACCGCACAAAATCCAGTCAATGAAAAAAAAAACCAAGACGTGTGTCAGGAGAGGTCAAGAAGCCACAGGCTTATACAAAGGAAGAAGTACATCCATCCAGCATATACACACATACACATCGCTTCCCACTCCCACACAGAGACAGGTCCAGCCTTCCTCCCTCCCCGAGAGGTAAAGTTACAGAAAAAATAAAATAATAATTTGATTAATAAGTTAATATTAAAGGTAATAAGTACTACAATAATATAATTCATGTTAGTAAGATAGAAACCTTTAATTAATTACTTAATTAATTAATTAAACGTAAAAAAAACAAAAAAAAACAGCACATAATAATAATTAGTAATTAAATAAGTACCATAGAAAGGTTAGGAGCATCAGCAAACATTTGA
>CAKAOJ020000309.1:0-65000 GCA_916701645.2 Sebastolobus alascanus
CCAACCCTAACCCTAACCCTAACCCTAACCCTAACCCTAACCCTAACCCTAACCCTAACCCTAACCCTAACCCTAACCCTAACCCTAACCCTAACCCTAACCCTAACCCTAACCCTAACCCTAACCCTAACCCTAACCCTAACCCTAACCCTAACCCTAACCCTAACCCTAACCCTAACCCTAACCCTAACCCTAACCCTAACCCTAACCCTAACCCTAACCCTAACCCTAACCCTAACCCTAACCCTAACCCTAACCCTAACCCTAACCCTAACCCTAACCCTAACCCTAACCCTAACCCTAACCCTAACCCTAACCCTAACCCTAACCCTAACCCTAACCCTAACCCTAACCCTAACCCTAACCCTAACCCTAACCCTAACCCTAACCCTAACCCTAACCCTAACCCTAACCCTAACCCTAACCCTAACCCTAACCCTAACCCTAACCCTAACCCTAACCCTAACCCTAACCCTAACCCTAACCCTAACCCTAACCCTAACCCTAACCCTAACCCTAACCCTAACCCTAACCCTAACCCTAACCCTAACCCTAACCCTAACCCTAACCCTAACCCTAACCCTAACCCTAACCCTAACCCTAACCCTAACCCTAACCCTAACCCTAACCCTAACCCTAACCCTAACCCTAACCCTAACCCTAACCCTAACCCTAACCCTAACCCTAACCCTAACCCTAACCCTAACCCTAACCCTAACCCTAACCCTAACCCTAACCCTAACCCTAACCCTAACCCTAACCCTAACCCTAACCCTAACCCTAACCCTAACCCTAACCCTAACCCTAACCCTAACCCTAACCCTAACCCTAACCCTAACCCTAACCCTAACCCTAACCCTAACCCTAACCCTAACCCTAACCCTAACCCTAACCCTAACCCTAACCCTAACCCTAACCCTAACCCTAACCCTAACCCTAACCCTAACCCTAACCCTAACCCTAACCCTAACCCTAACCCTAACCCTAACCCTAACCCTAACCCTAACCCTAACCCTAACCCTAACCCTAACCCTAACCCTAACCCTAACCCTAACCCTAACCCTAACCCTAACCCTAACCCTAACCCTAACCCTAACCCTAACCCTAACCCTAACCCTAACCCTAACCCTAACCCTAACCCTAACCCTAACCCTAACCCTAACCCTAACCCTAACCCTAACCCTAACCCTAACCCTAACCCTAACCCTAACCCTAACCCTAACCCTAACCCTAACCCTAACCCTAACCCTAACCCTAACCCTAACCCTAACCCTAACCCTAACCCTAACCCTAACCCTAACCCTAACCCTAACCCTAACCCTAACCCTAACCCTAACCCTAACCCTAACCCTAACCCTAACCCTAACCCTAACCCTAACCCTAACCCTAACCCTAACCCTAACCCTAACCCTAACCCTAACCCTAACCCTAACCCTAACCCTAACCCTAACCCTAACCCTAACCCTAACCCTAACCCTAACCCTAACCCTAACCCTAACCCTAACCCTAACCCTAACCCTAACCCTAACCCTAACCCTAACCCTAACCCTAACCCTAACCCTAACCCTAACCCTAACCCTAACCCTAACCCTAACCCTAACCCTAACCCTAACCCTAACCCTAACCCTAACCCTAACCCTAACCCTAACCCTAACCCTAACCCTAACCCTAACCCTAACCCTAACCCTAACCCTAACCCTAACCCTAACCCTAACCCTAACCCTAACCCTAACCCTAACCCTAACCCTAACCCTAACCCTAACCCTAACCCTAACCCTAACCCTAACCCTAACCCTAACCCTAACCCTAACCCTAACCCTAACCCTAACCCTAACCCTAACCCTAACCCTAACCCTAACCCTAACCCTAACCCTAACCCTAACCCTAACCCTAACCCTAACCCTAACCCTAACCCTAACCCTAACCCTAACCCTAACCCTAACCCTAACCCTAACCCTAACCCTAACCCTAACCCTAACCCTAACCCTAACCCTAACCCTAACCCTAACCCTAACCCTAACCCTAACCCTAACCCTAACCCTAACCCTAACCCTAACCCTAACCCTAACCCTAACCCTAACCCTAACCCTAACCCTAACCCTAACCCTAACCCTAACCCTAACCCTAACCCTAACCCTAACCCTAACCCTAACCCTAACCCTAACCCTAACCCTAACCCTAACCCTAACCCTAACCCTAACCCTAACCCTAACCCTAACCCTAACCCTAACCCTAACCCTAACCCTAACCCTAACCCTAACCCTAACCCTAACCCTAACCCTAACCCTAACCCTAACCCTAACCCTAACCCTAACCCTAACCCTAACCCTAACCCTAACCCTAACCCTAACCCTAACCCTAACCCTAACCCTAACCCTAACCCTAACCCTAACCCTAACCCTAACCCTAACCCTAACCCTAACCCTAACCCTAACCCTAACCCTAACCCTAACCCTAACCCTAACCCTAACCCTAACCCTAACCCTAACCCTAACCCTAACCCTAACCCTAACCCTAACCCTAACCCTAACCCTAACCCTAACCCTAACCCTAACCCTAACCCTAACCCTAACCCTAACCCTAACCCTAACCCTAACCCTAACCCTAACCCTAACCCTAACCCTAACCCTAACCCTAACCCTAACCCTAACCCTAACCCTAACCCTAACCCTAACCCTAACCCTAACCCTAACCCTAACCCTAACCCTAACCCTAACCCTAACCCTAACCCTAACCCTAACCCTAACCCTAACCCTAACCCTAACCCTAACCCTAACCCTAACCCTAACCCTAACCCTAACCCTAACCCTAACCCTAACCCTAACCCTAACCCTAACCCTAACCCTAACCCTAACCCTAACCCTAACCCTAACCCTAACCCTAACCCTAACCCTAACCCTAACCCTAACCCTAACCCTAACCCTAACCCTAACCCTAACCCTAACCCTAACCCTAACCCTAACCCTAACCCTAACCCTAACCCTAACCCTAACCCTAACCCTAACCCTAACCCTAACCCTAACCCTAACCCTAACCCTAACCCTAACCCTAACCCTAACCCTAACCCTAACCCTAACCCTAACCCTAACCCTAACCCTAACCCTAACCCTAACCCTAACCCTAACCCTAACCCTAACCCTAACCCTAACCCTAACCCTAACCCTAACCCTAACCCTAACCCTAACCCTAACCCTAACCCTAACCCTAACCCTAACCCTAACCCTAACCCTAACCCTAACCCTAACCCTAACCCTAACCCTAACCCTAACCCTAACCCTAACCCTAACCCTAACCCTAACCCTAACCCTAACCCTAACCCTAACCCTAACCCTAACCCTAACCCTAACCCTAACCCTAACCCTAACCCTAACCCTAACCCTAACCCTAACCCTAACCCTAACCCTAACCCTAACCCTAACCCTAACCCTAACCCTAACCCTAACCCTAACCCTAACCCTAACCCTAACCCTAACCCTAACCCTAACCCTAACCCTAACCCTAACCCTAACCCTAACCCTAACCCTAACCCTAACCCTAACCCTAACCCTAACCCTAACCCTAACCCTAACCCTAACCCTAACCCTAACCCTAACCCTAACCCTAACCCTAACCCTAACCCTAACCCTAACCCTAACCCTAACCCTAACCCTAACCCTAACCCTAACCCTAACCCTAACCCTAACCCTAACCCTAACCCTAACCCTAACCCTAACCCTAACCCTAACCCTAACCCTAACCCTAACCCTAACCCTAACCCTAACCCTAACCCTAACCCTAACCCTAACCCTAACCCTAACCCTAACCCTAACCCTAACCCTAACCCTAACCCTAACCCTAACCCTAACCCTAACCCTAACCCTAACCCTAACCCTAACCCTAACCCTAACCCTAACCCTAACCCTAACCCTAACCCTAACCCTAACCCTAACCCTAACCCTAACCCTAACCCTAACCCTAACCCTAACCCTAACCCTAACCCTAACCCTAACCCTAACCCTAACCCTAACCCTAACCCTAACCCTAACCCTAACCCTAACCCTAACCCTAACCCTAACCCTAACCCTAACCCTAACCCTAACCCTAACCCTAACCCTAACCCTAACCCTAACCCTAACCCTAACCCTAACCCTAACCCTAACCCTAACCCTAACCCTAACCCTAACCCTAACCCTAACCCTAACCCTAACCCTAACCCTAACCCTAACCCTAACCCTAACCCTAACCCTAACCCTAACCCTAACCCTAACCCTAACCCTAACCCTAACCCTAACCCTAACCCTAACCCTAACCCTAACCCTAACCCTAACCCTAACCCTAACCCTAACCCTAACCCTAACCCTAACCCTAACCCTAACCCTAACCCTAACCCTAACCCTAACCCTAACCCTAACCCTAACCCTAACCCTAACCCTAACCCTAACCCTAACCCTAACCCTAACCCTAACCCTAACCCTAACCCTAACCCTAACCCTAACCCTAACCCTAACCCTAACCCTAACCCTAACCCTAACCCTAACCCTAACCCTAACCCTAACCCTAACCCTAACCCTAACCCTAACCCTAACCCTAACCCTAACCCTAACCCTAACCCTAACCCTAACCCTAACCCTAACCCTAACCCTAACCCTAACCCTAACCCTAACCCTAACCCTAACCCTAACCCTAACCCTAACCCTAACCCTAACCCTAACCCTAACCCTAACCCTAACCCTAACCCTAACCCTAACCCTAACCCTAACCCTAACCCTAACCCTAACCCTAACCCTAACCCTAACCCTAACCCTAACCCTAACCCTAACCCTAACCCTAACCCTAACCCTAACCCTAACCCTAACCCTAACCCTAACCCTAACCCTAACCCTAACCCTAACCCTAACCCTAACCCTAACCCTAACCCTAACCCTAACCCTAACCCTAACCCTAACCCTAACCCTAACCCTAACCCTAACCCTAACCCTAACCCTAACCCTAACCCTAACCCTAACCCTAACCCTAACCCTAACCCTAACCCTAACCCTAACCCTAACCCTAACCCTAACCCTAACCCTAACCCTAACCCTAACCCTAACCCTAACCCTAACCCTAACCCTAACCCTAACCCTAACCCTAACCCTAACCCTAACCCTAACCCTAACCCTAACCCTAACCCTAACCCTAACCCTAACCCTAACCCTAACCCTAACCCTAACCCTAACCCTAACCCTAACCCTAACCCTAACCCTAACCCTAACCCTAACCCTAACCCTAACCCTAACCCTAACCCTAACCCTAACCCTAACCCTAACCCTAACCCTAACCCTAACCCTAACCCTAACCCTAACCCTAACCCTAACCCTAACCCTAACCCTAACCCTAACCCTAACCCTAACCCTAACCCTAACCCTAACCCTAACCCTAACCCTAACCCTAACCCTAACCCTAACCCTAACCCTAACCCTAACCCTAACCCTAACCCTAACCCTAACCCTAACCCTAACCCTAACCCTAACCCTAACCCTAACCCTAACCCTAACCCTAACCCTAACCCTAACCCTAACCCTAACCCTAACCCTAACCCTAACCCTAACCCTAACCCTAACCCTAACCCTAACCCTAACCCTAACCCTAACCCTAACCCTAACCCTAACCCTAACCCTAACCCTAACCCTAACCCTAACCCTAACCCTAACCCTAACCCTAACCCTAACCCTAACCCTAACCCTAACCCTAACCCTAACCCTAACCCTAACCCTAACCCTAACCCTAACCCTAACCCTAACCCTAACCCTAACCCTAACCCTAACCCTAACCCTAACCCTAACCCTAACCCTAACCCTAACCCTAACCCTAACCCTAACCCTAACCCTAACCCTAACCCTAACCCTAACCCTAACCCTAACCCTAACCCTAACCCTAACCCTAACCCTAACCCTAACCCTAACCCTAACCCTAACCCTAACCCTAACCCTAACCCTAACCCTAACCCTAACCCTAACCCTAACCCTAACCCTAACCCTAACCCTAACCCTAACCCTAACCCTAACCCTAACCCTAACCCTAACCCTAACCCTAACCCTAACCCTAACCCTAACCCTAACCCTAACCCTAACCCTAACCCTAACCCTAACCCTAACCCTAACCCTAACCCTAACCCTAACCCTAACCCTAACCCTAACCCTAACCCTAACCCTAACCCTAACCCTAACCCTAACCCTAACCCTAACCCTAACCCTAACCCTAACCCTAACCCTAACCCTAACCCTAACCCTAACCCTAACCCTAACCCTAACCCTAACCCTAACCCTAACCCTAACCCTAACCCTAACCCTAACCCTAACCCTAACCCTAACCCTAACCCTAACCCTAACCCTAACCCTAACCCTAACCCTAACCCTAACCCTAACCCTAACCCTAACCCTAACCCTAACCCTAACCCTAACCCTAACCCTAACCCTAACCCTAACCCTAACCCTAACCCTAACCCTAACCCTAACCCTAACCCTAACCCTAACCCTAACCCTAACCCTAACCCTAACCCTAACCCTAACCCTAACCCTAACCCTAACCCTAACCCTAACCCTAACCCTAACCCTAACCCTAACCCTAACCCTAACCCTAACCCTAACCCTAACCCTAACCCTAACCCTAACCCTAACCCTAACCCTAACCCTAACCCTAACCCTAACCCTAACCCTAACCCTAACCCTAACCCTAACCCTAACCCTAACCCTAACCCTAACCCTAACCCTAACCCTAACCCTAACCCTAACCCTAACCCTAACCCTAACCCTAACCCTAACCCTAACCCTAACCCTAACCCTAACCCTAACCCTAACCCTAACCCTAACCCTAACCCTAACCCTAACCCTAACCCTAACCCTAACCCTAACCCTAACCCTAACCCTAACCCTAACCCTAACCCTAACCCTAACCCTAACCCTAACCCTAACCCTAACCCTAACCCTAACCCTAACCCTAACCCTAACCCTAACCCTAACCCTAACCCTAACCCTAACCCTAACCCTAACCCTAACCCTAACCCTAACCCTAACCCTAACCCTAACCCTAACCCTAACCCTAACCCTAACCCTAACCCTAACCCTAACCCTAACCCTAACCCTAACCCTAACCCTAACCCTAACCCTAACCCTAACCCTAACCCTAACCCTAACCCTAACCCTAACCCTAACCCTAACCCTAACCCTAACCCTAACCCTAACCCTAACCCTAACCCTAACCCTAACCCTAACCCTAACCCTAACCCTAACCCTAACCCTAACCCTAACCCTAACCCTAACCCTAACCCTAACCCTAACCCTAACCCTAACCCTAACCCTAACCCTAACCCTAACCCTAACCCTAACCCCTAACCCTAACCCTAACCCTAACCCTAACCCTAACCCTAACCCTAACCCTAACCCTAACCCTAACCCTAACCCCCTAACCCTAACCCTAACCCTAACCCTAACACTTAGCACTATTGCAGCTAACAGTTGTTAATGACAGCACCGCTGACAATTGCTAACACTACCACTTACTCATATTTTCATATTATTTTACCCAGTTTAACAGTTCATTAGCGCAACTGTTTAGCTCACATCGAGCTGTAAATGACACATTAGCATCTCAGTAACTCACACAGGTCTTTTGTGGGCCACTGAATCTAGTTGGGGAACATATTTTACTTTGAATATCAGGCTTTTACTAGCTAAGGTAAATAACCACTAAGAAAACATTTTACTTACACTTGTCTACTCTTTTTCCCTGCTTCAACACACCTTCCTCCATCGGAAGAGAAGGAAAATGATGCCCACCGGGTCTCAACTACGTTAGCGGGGCGGGTTAACTCTTTCATGTACGTAGATGACGTAAATGAAGGCGGGAAACTAACAAAGGCAGGAAGATTTGAAATTCACAACAGTGAATTTCAAAATAAAACAGGAAACACGGTTCGGGTACATCTGCAGTTACTGGGATTTTATACAGAACATCTCCAGTTACTGTAATCTTCTACAGTATCATTTCCATTATTGGCATTTAGATTTTAATATGCAATATTTGACTGTGGAATACAACACACTAGAAAAACACAGTAGTGACCTGTGAATCTTACAAGTGCTCTCTATATGGCTCTAGCTCAGTGGGTAGAGCTTTTCACCCTTTAACCAGTAGTTTGGTGGATCGATCCCCGGCGTCGACAGACACCACCTCAAAGGTTGAACATTTTACAAATTCTCACACAATTCACATTTAAAGAGACAGTGTTCGGGTTACTAGAAAACTACTCACCATCCTTGGTTTGCTTGGTGAATGCACAACTATTAACATTACACACACAGAAGAGGGATTTTAAACTGACCATGACTGCTATTCTCAGCTTTGACCACTAGAGGGTAGTCTTTTTCTGCCATCCCCATCCACAGCACTGTATTATTTTGCTCCAGCAACGTTTCTACAAGCTGGGACCACACAGACCACTATCTACTGCAAGTAGCACACCTACTATGGATAAGTACTTCATACAAACATGCACAAACTATCAAGTCTAGTACAGATGAAGGAATGTCATATCAAGTCTCCAGTTTAATTATCTGGCATAAATGACACTTTCTGGGTATAGAAATGTCATCTGCAGAGAGATATAATGTGGTGATTGAGCTTCTGGAAAACTTTTTAAGGCTATTAAAGACACTATAAATATGAAAACACTGGTCAATCAAATTATACAGCAGGATATATTTATAATGAGCAACACTTCAAAAATACACTTTAGAGCCAACTGACAGGGAAATCTGGTGGCAGAACAGAGAAATATCTCTCTGGTATTGAAATGACAATAAAATATTATGCAGAGAGGTTGATCCTTTTCTATTTTTCAGAGGAAAGAGGGAGATCAAAATATGAAATGAACAGTAAAAAGTCATTACTAAATCTCAGAATCATCTTGAAAATATTTTTTCTTTCTTCTTTGGAAAAAATGCATTAATTAAATCATGATTAAAATGCTTCACCAGCACCCCTGCAGGACAGAGATTAAAGGGCAACCTGTGTGTGAAGTGGTTGTGGGGATAGAGGAGAACAAGCACCCTCTATCCTATCAACTCATTGCATTTACCTATTATGTAAAGATTGTGAACTAATTTTTTTTAAGATTATTGTTTTTAGTTTTAATGTCTTTAATGAGAGTCACGGAGACAGTGCTGAAAAGTTAGAGTAGAGAGGTGCAGAAGGACCCGGGATTCGTACCCAGGTCCCTGTAACGTGGACGCCTAACTCTATTAGGTGAGCTAAAGCGGTATCCAGTAGAAATTTTGTTTTTACTAATATTTAACCTATGAAGACATGCGGCGGCCCGACGTCTGGATCCTTAGTGGGCAACTGCTGTACGGCCAGTTTACAGACAGGCTGATGGTGACACATTACAAACACTCCTGAGGCTGCAGTGATTCTTTGAGCAATGTTTTTACTGCTTCATTTTACATAATAAAGTACAAATAAGTAACCTAGGCAACTAGTGTAGTAATAATAATAACACTTTATATTACACTTGTCAAACTTAAGAACAAAGTTGTTTTTAAAAAAAAATCTAAATCTATGATAAAATGAGGAACATGAGCACATATATCAAGCAGTACTGAGTTCATACGTAAAATGGAGGTGCAAAATACCACAAATAACTAAATAAAATCACATGACACTGTGGGTCACTTTTCCTCCTGTCCTCCCAAATTTTTGGAGTCATCCAACCCCCAACCCTGGAGAGGTAAAGGGCTGTCTGATGGTGAGGTAACTGCTGGGAAAAAGTCTATTTGGTAGTTATTTCTAGAGTTTAACTATTTTCTTGCTTACTATATTTACTTTTTTGGTATAATTAGTATTTGGTTTTCATTTGTTTGTGATTTGGGTAACACCCGTGGTTATATAGGTAGGTAGGCAGGACCAGCATGCACCTGGGTGGGCTTATGTTTCATTAGAAAAAGAGAGGCAGCAACATCCATGTTTTCTTTGTGCTTCATTTCCTTACTTTTGGATGAAGAAATCATCGGGAACACGTAAATTTTGCATCGCCAATGGACTCTATTTCCCACATAAACCACATTACCCATGATGCATCAGTGGCCCTTTCATTTAACTTTGATTTAGATTTTTCACACAAATGGCCACTACAGCAGCATTAACACTTTTCAGTTGCTGCATCATCCATCTCTTCATTGCACAGTAAAATAAACTCCACAATGACATGTTGATGTTTTCAGCTGGAGTGAAGGGAACTATTTTACCCACAATGCACAGGGAAGTACAACCAAAGAAGTGAACTAGCATTGTTCTGCACTGACAACAGAACATGATATTCACAGTTGATGACCCTCCAGAACAATTGTTTCTCTACTCTACTCAACTTTCTGACTCTGATGAACCCACAATACCTGCTCAGCAGCAAACAGCAGCATTGTTTCAATGAGACATGACGTCACCTTCTGTTGAAAACTCTTTTAAACGAACATTTTTTGGGGATATATTGGCAGAAATGGAATATAATATTCACAACTATGCTTTCATTAGTGTAGAATGAGCCGTTTATATCTCCATAGGGAGCAGGATCCTCTCCACGGAGTCCACCACATTTCTACAGTTACCCGAGAACAGGCTAACCAAACTCTGGCTCTAGAGAGGGCTATTACAGTTTTTATGTTACCTGAAGGCCACCATAGTTCTCCAATACATTTGGTACACAGGAGAAGTTGGTTGCAATCTGCAACCACACCACTAGATGTCACCAGATCCTACACACTGTTCCTTTAAGCTGGGCATAAACTGTACAATTTCAGTCCATTTCTGGCCCCAATTTTGAGCCGCACAACTCATTTTAGAGTTGGACCAAATTTCAGCTTCATCAGGCATCGTTTGACGTGCAGTGTGCAGGGCGGGGGGGAACGAGGAAATCTGGATCATTTATCCACACATTTGAAGCAGAGTCACGAGCCGATTCCCCAACATCAGTGCCTTTTTTATTTTTTTTACAGTAATCAGATTATAGCTAGCAAGATAACAATGTACAATAGATATAGTAAAACATAGCTACCTTACCAACAATTCTCTACTGTCAACGTCTTCTTCACCACCTGCGAGTCCAGATATGCCAGCACCTCTTTCTTCCTTATTTTTTTTTAGACGTTTCAGCAGACAGGATAGCACAGATTATCAAGGCAGCACATTTCTCTTCAATTTAATTTTCCCTTTTATTTATGTATTTATTTTCATTAATCTTTTTAATTTAGTTATTTGCATTATTATTTATTTTTAAATGTGCATATTTATGTATGTATGCATGTATGCATGCATGCATGCATGCATGCATGCATGCATGCATTTATTTATTTACTTATTTCCACCCAATTTTCCCTTTGCATTTCACCCCTTATTTATTTCTGTATTCTGTACAGTGTATGCCCAGCATTAAACTTCACAGAAAATTTAGAAATGCATTGAATTACATGCTAATTCATAGTAGTCTATGTAACCAAGGGGTGTTGAAAACACAGCAAAACAAAAGGCAAATTTGGCACAATGTAGGAAAATTTATTGGAGTTTCAAAGACCAAACCACGCAGGCTGATTTCAGTCTTATAATATGTTTCTATTCATTACTGGAAAAAAACTCCTAATCACACATCACTTATACAGGCTGTTATCTAAAGCTCCTGAAACTCATATTCACAGACAGATATATTATGATTTTTCTTCCTGGTGATGTTGGTAAGTTTAGCTATGTAATACCATATTATAAATTACAAACACACATGCAAACACTCAAAACATGTAATATTAATAGGGAAGATTTGTCGAGCACAAATGATCAATTTTTAAAGGAAGTGAATCAGTTACTTGAAGCTAAAAACACAATTTATGCTCATGACAGAATTAGTTCAGCAATTATAAATCTGTTCCTGGACTCTCTCACAGACTGTAGAGAACTCTAAAGTATCCACAGACACATTGTTAGTTTGGCTTTTCAGGAGATTTGTCGACAATATCAAATACTGAACAACAGCAGCCTTCTCCTTTAAATCCTAAGAAAAAACTAAAGTTTGAATAAAGGAGGCTGCTTATTAAGGTTGCTAACAGCAAATGAAATGAAAGTTTTCAGAATTCACATTTTATAGTATTACTGATCACGTCTCTCTCCACCTTCGAGAGGGAAACAGAAAATAAGGACATCTAAGGGTGTTTTTAAATGATAAAGGACAGTGGCCACATTTACACTGGTCATTTCAATTGTCTCACATCTGGATAACATCCACTTTCACCTTTACCGAATACACTTTCATTTAGGACAAACGTTTGGGTCTCTTTGTAGTTTTCTATGTGTTTTTGTTTCTTTGTAGTTTTTCTACGCATTTGTAGTTGTTTGTGTCTCTTTGTAGTCATTCCATGTGTCTTTGTAGATATTTATAGTTGTTTTATGTGCATTTATATTGGTATTAATTCTCTCTGTAGTAGTTTTGCATCTCTTTGTAGTCATACTGCATCTTTATAGTAATTTTATGTGCATTTGTAGTGGTATTAATTCTCCAATAGCTCTTGGATGCTTTCAGAATTTAGTCTTGTTTTAATGTCCAATAGTTAGACCATGAAGTGACTCAGTGTAAATGAGCTCAGCGTTCCCCTCTGGTTTAGGGTGTTCGGGAAACTGTCATTTGTTTTGTGTGAAGCTGATGGACTTCAGTGATGAACTGGAACGCCGTCAAACTAGAGGAATTTTAAAAAAGTGCAAATAGACTTCCAGTATCAGTCAGGGTGAGGACTACAGCTCTGACCAGTCTGACCATTCTGACCAGTCCAGACAGGAAACAGGAAACACAAACCTCTGTCTCCATTCTTCTTCTGTCTTTCAGCTGATGATGAAGACTCTCGGCCCTTCCTCTCTCATCAGAAGAAGACTCTCTATCACAATGTTGTCCATCAGTCCGTATTTATCCTCTTTTTTTTATTCCCACTTCCTCCTCCTCCTCATCCTGCTGCTGCTCGCCCATTGGCTGAAACATCCTCTGCAAGCCCCTCCTTCTCCACCAGCTGACACAACTGATTGGTCAGCTGCTTCATCATCACCTGAAAGACATCAGAGCATGTTTCATTCTCATATCACATCTACGTGATGCACTTTGTAGCCCTACAACCTGCAACCAGCACAGAAAACACCAGGTGATCCATTCAACTGTGATTGTGTATTGAAATAACATTTTAAATTAAATATTGTGGTGCTGCAGAGATGTCCTTGCCTACACATTATATTCTACAGGCTAAAGAAAACATCTATGTTTGGTACAGATCCCAGCTAAAATCACACCATAATACTTTTAAAATATTTTTCAGTGAAAATTAGCATACCCTCCAATATTGCAAATAATATCGCAAATGTAGTATTAGTCAAAATAATTGCAATTAGATATTTTTTCTAAATCGTGCAGCCGTACTGTCTGGTATTCCAGGATTTAGCCAAGTTTCATGGACATTACAGTTCCCGATATCCCATTGGAAACAGAGGTCCTCCATCAGCAGCCCATCACGATGACCGTCGTACAATTAACTGCACAGCAGCCATATTGTATGTTCGATATGTGCATGAAAATATCTACACAAGCACAACATCACAAGCACAGCCGAGAGGCTAAGTTCAGCGATATCTAGCTATGGTGGCACCGACATATCACTCAAAGTGGCAACGCCCTTAATTATGCATAACTTTAGGCCTTAATATAATTTAAACAGGTGAGTTATATAAACATTCACCCGCTGTATAATTGTCATGAAAGGGGAAATTAGCCCTAGAAACAAAACTGTTTTATGTTCCAGGCCGTAATCATGTTTATTTCTGCTGTAAATTTGGGCATTTTAACATTGAGGTCTATGGGGATTGACTCGCTTTTGGAGACTCAAGTGGACATTAGAGGAACTGCAGTTTTTGGCACTTAAGCGTTGGCTTCACTGCTCAGCACCGGAGGTCGCCGTTTAGGTAGTAAACATGGGTGTACATGATGCAAGTTTCAAAATGTTAAAAAGAGGGCTGTAAAAGTTAACATGATAACAACGTGTTTACGCAAATTTCTTTTAACTCTACTAATTTCTTTAACGCATCTTGTGATTTTTAGGTTTTATAGGCTAAGTTTTAAAGCTAGAGTGAAGATACAGGTATCATATGACGCTAGAAAACCTAACGAATCCATTGGTACCAACCATGTCCATTTTTGTCAGAAAGAAAAGTCTGAAAAATGTCTGGAAATGTCCGAAAAATGTCAGAAAGAAAGGCGGAAGAAAAGTCAGATACTTGCATCATATGAAACTATAAAACCTAATGAATCCATTGGAACCAACCATGTCATACTAGCTTGTAGTGAAGAAGGTTAAATGACACTCAAAACTTACGCTACATTTTGGCGAGGAGAAACTAATTTTTATATTATCTTGTCCTGAACTGAAGTGTAAATTTGGACCTTTTAATGCCACTAGATGAAATTAGGCTTCATCTTGTGGAGACCATGAATGTCTGAGGAGGGGGGGGGGGGGACACCAACCTGCAGCTCTTTGAAGACATGGAGCATGGCCACACCCAGCACGATGACCAGGAAGGCTCCCAGCGTCGTGACCACGTCCACGGCCGCCATGCTCCTCCACTCCTGGAAGAGGATGATGGAGGTGGACAGGACCACGGTGGTGAAGAGGACGTAGTAGATGAGGTAGACCAGCAGGGTGTTGAAGGTGTCCAGAGACTTGTTCAGGTAGTTCACCTGCAGGCAGACACACATACAGGACGTTTCTCTTTTATGGTCTCTGTGATCTCTAATTTAGTGAGATGTTATTTAGAAACAGGACAGGATGAAATTAACAGCTCACCTGTGTTACTATGGAGACGATGAGAGTGACCAGCAGGATCCAGGTGAGAGGACTAGCAAGCACTGAAATATCATAATACACTAGAGAGACATTACAACACAGTAATTAAAGAGTCCTCCACAGATTTATTATCATACTCATGATAAGGATCAGCAGAACCAGAGATATTGTAGCGCCTACACTACCCACAATGCAACTCTTCCTCTTTCTAGCAGCTAATTTAATCCGGCCCCTCCACCCTCTCCCCACCCACTTCCACTCCGTTTGCCCGTGGAGGGTCCGCCATATTAAGTACTATCCCAAACCAGTTAGCGGGGAGTGAAGTGGGTTATAAACATCGATGTCGACTTAACCGGCTGATCTTACTGACGACGTGCAACGCCATTTAGTGTTCCTCATGAAACACGCTCCTTACAGAAAATGTAAGTTCCATGCGACTACTGGTACAAACAAAAAACTAACAAGCTTGCCACTAGAGTGTTGTTCTCAGCTTTGAACACTAGACAGTACTCCAGGTCTTTAAGACTTTCAAACAAACAAAACAAATTTCAGTTACCTCTCACATCCCAGTTGTAACATTCTCTCCAACAACGGTCAAGCTTGTCAGAGTGATTAGGAATCATTTTCACAACTTTATCACAGGATATGATTAATTACAGGACAACAATATTATTGCAGCCTTTAGGAAAAACAAAAACCTACAGGATCTTCTAGTCAAAGCTAAAGTCAAAACACTAAATGACTCTAAACCCAGAGGTTATGGGGAATTTTTTTAGACACAAAAACTGGATACACAACCAACATAATAACACGATATATAAAACTAGAACACGAGGCAATCCTAATTCCAGGAATTGTGTCTACTTTATCACATGTAAATAATGTGGCCAACAGTATGTGGGGGAAACCGGCAACTCTATTCTGGTTAGATGTAATGAACACAGGTACGATATCATTAATAAGAGAAAAACACGTACCCCACTGGTCGAGCACTTCTTGTTACATGGATGGAAATCAGTCCAAACTACTGTTATCCATCGTAATACAAGATGGTCTGTATCTCAGAGAAAACAAGTTGAAAAACATTGGATAAAATGACAAATAGGAGCTCCACAGTGTTCAGCAGTTGATGAGCAGCAGTTGATGGATAGTGCATTAATTCAAACTCTCATTCTCCCCAACCCTTTTAATCTCTCCCTCTCTAATGATACCTGAACCCTCATTCTCTCATGCACCAACTCAAACTGGAGACTGTCCTTTTCTATTTTTGTTTTTTCCTTCTCTAGTTGAATATACTGCTCAAATGACAACGTCCCACCAAAAACCTCTGAAACTTTTGGAGTCACTGGAGCCTGAACTAACTCCAGAAGCTTGGCAGATACTGCTAGTACTTCAACAATGCCTCTTAGCTCAGCCTTTTTTGGTAACTTCTCAGTTTGTGACCAACCCAAATGTGCTGTCAATCAATTAAGTCTGCTTCTATTAACTGAATTAAAGTACTACGACAGGGCCTTTTTAGAAACTCGGAGACTAAAGCATTACTGTGCTCAGTATCCATGTTTAACACTGTCAAACCGACTACGAGACTGGAGATAAATACTTTGAGTACATCCACAAAGAACAAAGTAAGGCAGTCTGAGTTAAAGCATACACAACTACAGGGATATTGAGTGAGTTATTATGGAGCGCCCCCTCCTGACTGCCTAGCCAAACCTGACTAACTGCACCCTAGTCTTCATGTGCGTACTGGCGGTGGGTATTTATGCACCTACAAACCGTCTGTATTGGGGAAGACAAACTGTCCAAACCAACACTTCGGGGTGCTCCCGAGCCACGTAGACCGCGGCTCTAACCACACGGACAACACACAAAAATAACAAACAGCCCTGAAAACAACAAACCAGCGATTCCTCCTTGTGAGATAACTGCTGCTGCAACCTATCCGAGGGACCAAATGAAAGCTCCAACCAGAAAGCACAAATAGTGCAGCTAACCCACTACAATCATCCCCACAGCATGTAGTGCATAACCCACACTCACCGTTCTTACTGGAGACACCATTTATCTGCACCTTAACCCAATAGAGAAATAAACTGTCACTGCGGGCCTCCCAACACACTTCTAATACTCAAACAAAACTTTGACATTTCAGGTTCACAACTGATCGAGCCTCCACTAGTTACGCCCAGCTTACTCAGGAGCATAAGAATGAAGGGAAGTCCACACAGTAACACTTTAAATAAACAAGTACATTTATTAAAGATAATTCAACTGAGGCTAAATAAAGTCAGTACGTGTGTAAAGTCTGTCTTCAGTAGTGAGGTGTGGGGTGAAACTGTAGTGCTAACCTAAGGTACCCGTAACATGAAGGATAGGTAAATATAACTAAACCAACTAAACCACATAGGGAGCCTGAAAGTCACCAGAGAGAGAGAGAGAGAGAGAGAGAGAGAGAGAGACGCCATCTTGGAGTTACCAGTTTATATCTGCTCCCAGCAGGTGAGGCCAATCTCTTAGTGAGATGGGGGGGACACCCAATCAGGGGACAGAAACAGGCCAAGACAGATAACCATATTGACCAGGCTGTCACAGGTACTTACTGAAGAAATCACTTTCTCACAAAAACAATCAATAAAATAAGTGCTCTTCAGGATAGTAGAGGTGTCCTACGAGGGTCTCTATAGAGCCCCAATGTTAACCGGGAGATGTTGACTACCCCAAAGTTTCATGTTGGAAATGTACAGAATGGGTCGCCAGCATTTAGAAACTGTTGGACGCTAACTCGCATATGTTGGACAATTTGCATAATTAGCAACAATTTCCTCATTTTTAGTTATTTAATTTATTATTTATTTAATTTATATAGACAATTTTTCAGCAACTGCTTGGCCGGGTTACTACTGGATCATAACTTCCATATGTTGGTCAATTTGCATAATAACTATTAACATAATAACATATGGATAATATTTCAGCAACTGCTTGGCCGATTTGGACAACGTTGGACTGGTTTTGAGGGTTATTGAGGATGATGAATCCATTTCTGACATTTTCAAAATCATAAATGATTGTTTAAACTAGAAGAGGCCACATTTCAACTCTAATTTATCTCTAGCTTCAACTCAAATAACTTCAATTAGGTTATACATTGTAGGATATTTATGAACACAATTATCCAAACGATGCAAAACAAGTACATTTTATTTTACAGACTACTACACTCTAAGGTGACTCACAATCAGGTGTGGGAGGTAACAAAAGCAAATAGCATACCAGACTTGAATAATGTGACTATGGCTGAATAACATGGTCAGAACCAGAGAGACGGGAGGATAATAGCAGTTAAACTGATCAACAGGTAGAACACATGAGTCCTGGAACAGGTTTTAAAACACAAGTCGACCCAAAGTGATCAGAGCAGAAAACTGCATGTGCACTAGTTACACAACGAGTTCCAACTGGAAAATTTTCATCAAGATGGTGACTTCCTGTGGTTGTCCAGAGCCAGGACGAAACCCCTCAGTGCCTCTGTGATCTGCACACCAGTAGCTCCACCCTCTCTGAGGAGGTTCAGCAGGTCCCCAGGTACTACTCTCATGGCCTTGAGCGCGTTGATGCATCGCAGCTCATCTACCAAGTGGGCATGGTCATCGTCAGGCACCGTGGCTGACCTGGCAGCCTGCATGGGGCGCCGGCTTCATCGCTACATCACCGTTCTCAACATCATTAGTCATGTTTGAGCGGTATGAGATAGTCTCTGCCAAAGACCAGTAGAGGCAGAGAAGAGGCTGGACGAGCTCCTGAGCACACAGCAGAGGAGATGACATGGAGACGGTCAGCAGAGCAGACAGTATGGTCACTGATGACGAGGCTGACGTCTCCCTCATGTCACACATGTTGGATACAGCCAGACGGCGAGCTACAACCGTCCACGTCCTCAGAGACACACTGATGTGTTTGTGCTCGTGGTCTGTTGGTGCTGGAAGGTGGTGATCACATGTCACCTGCAGATGGACAGATGGGATGGCACTGTTCTCAACATCAACTCAGCAGTAGAGAATCTGGTGAGCAGTGGCGCGCTCCATCCTGGATGTCCACGCTCTCTCCAGGTGTGACATCACCTCCTATCCCGCCGTAAAGGGAAGGTGTCGGCGCTCCTCAGAGAGGTCGGAGCTACTGGTGTGAACATCACAGAGGCACTGATGGGTTTCTTCCTGGCTCTGTACAACCACAGGAAGTCACCATCTTGATGAAACATTTTTCCAGTTGTAAAGTGTTGTTAACCTAGTGCACATTCAGTTTTCAGTTTTACAGTGTGACGTAAACAGCCTGATTAGACAAGGACAGACAGGTCACACACTCAGACGCAGTGTGTCAATGCACACTGATCAATAGCAGGCCGATCAACAGGTCGTGTATCAATCAACAGTAATGGAGAGCATCAGTCTGAGAGAACGAGCTGCAACTAAACAGACTGAAGACTAAATCTGATCTCAGATCTGAAATCACTGCTTCATGATTCAAAACATTTTCCTCTTTTAAGAAAAAAAACCGCACTTTTACAGTTTAATATTTTTATTTATTATATTAGAAACTGTTTTTGTAATGTAGCCTGTAAAAGACATTTTATTAAGTGATGGTTGCTTAGTTTTCTCAACTTGCTATGATGTTACTAAAAATGATTAAAATATATCATATTACTTAATTCACAAGCAAAAGGTATTTTGCTCATTGTGCTGTTAGTTCACCTCAAATCCAATATTTGATTTGATTTCACACCAAACACACAAACTTCCAAACATACTGTTCACTAAGCAAGAACAACAACATGAAGAGAATAATTAAAGATTGGACCCAACATGAATCCTTAAACAGGAAAACAAACTAGGATACATTATTTGCCGTTTTTTTTTTTTATTAATGATCCGTTAAGAGATAAAGCAGCTGGGGAAAGGGGTTTTATGTGGCTGTGTACTCGGAAACATTCTTCTTTATGCTGATGATATTATTTTACTGTCAGAGAATGAGGAAGATTTACAAGCAATGCTGACGTGTGTTGAAGAATGGTGTAAAAGTGGAGACTTTGCATCAATCAAATAATATATATATATATTTATTTTATTTATATTTATTTTATATTTTATTTTTATATTTTTACTGTAAACTCAGGTTGTTTCTCAGGTGAGAAACAACCTGAGTTTACAGTATCTTCACTTTTTCTTAGATGAAAGTATGTTTCTTTTACATGGTGCATCAGTTCTAGCAGACTCCACCAGGTCGTAGGGGGGGGTGTTATAAGTAAAACTAAAATGATGAGCGATATGGGTTATTCTACATATTCCAAACTGTATCAAACATGTGTTTGTCCTGTTCTGGATTATGTGTCAGGAATATGGGGTTACAAAAGATCTCAGAAAAATAAACGGGTCCATAATCGGGCAATTCCATTCTTTTTGGGGGTTTTATAAAAATGCGCCTGTCTTGGCAGCTAATGGTGATTGGGGGGGGGGGGACTCCTGTGAGGTTAGATGGAAGGCAAGTATGGTGGAACAGTTTGATGGTTTACCATCCAACAAGGTGGCTAGTAACATAATGAACTGGGAGTTGTCTCTTGGAGGTGAATGGGCATCGGAAATATTTGATTTACTAGAAGAATGTGGACTTGACGAACTTTACTTTCAAAAAGCAACTGTGGAGGTGGAGGAGTTTAAATACCAAGGCCGGACTAAATGTATACAATCATGGGCAGAAGAAATTATTATTATTATTGTATTATCTTATTGTTTATTTAAGAAAGAATACAAATGTGAAAAATATGTTAAATATAACTTGCCTAAAAGTCAGAGGTGACTTTGTGCACTGTGAAGATGTGGTATATTACCACTACATATTGAAACAGAGGTGTAACTGAAGACCAAAGACTGGGTCAATACTGTGAAAAAATGACGTTGAGAACGAAATTCATTTTATCCTGTATATCATGATTTACCACAAATTTTATTTTAAAATGTTCCTGCTTTAGATTTGATAGGTATGGAGAGTGGAGCCTTAACTGAATATCTTTTTGATAATGTTTTTGTATTTGCTGAATTTCTCTCTAAAGCATGGGACAGGAGGAGAAAGTAACATATGATAGATAAATTCTTCAGACTCTTGTGTCTTTTTTTTGTCATGCTTGGATTTGTGTGTCTTGTGCTTTGGGAGCTGTGATTGTATATCTGTGACTGTTTATTTGTTGTATTTTCATTGTGGGATGTATCCTGGAGCATTATTTGTGGGAGATTCACGTGTGTGATTGTGTCTGGATGATTAATTTTATGTTTAGATAATGTTGGTGTATTTTGCTGTTAGATGACGGTGGGCTAACATACCGGAATGTTTGTTTGTTTGAATGTTTTGTTTTACATAACCCATCCCACGTGGGATGGGTTATGTAAATGACCGGACACAAAAATAAATTATTCATTCATTCATTATAAAAACAGTAAAAGTTACATAATTCTAACACAGACTGCTGATCCTCTGATACTATACACAAACATCAATGTTGTCACATACACATCTCATTAATTTAGATTACTCATAGGATTAATTATTTTTTTTATTAAAATACAACTACACATCTGCTCTATTAAATGTTACACATTATATACCTGGTTTTAAAATTAATATATTCAGGGTATTTGAAAACAGAACATTATGTTTTAATTGTTATTGAAATAGACCTCTGATGTAATCATGTTTTACATTTAGGACATGATCTATTTCTGTTTGTGTTTTAAATAAGAAAACTAAATTTAATGTGAATAATGCTCACCTGCAGGTATCCAGCCGGCAGGTAAACAATCGGCAGGTATACAATCGGCAAGCACATAGCAGGTAAACAATCAGCAGGCAAAGAATCGGCAAGCACATAGCAGGTAAACAATCGGCAGATATACAAATCGGCAAACACATAGCAGGTAAACATCGGCAAGTACTTAGCAGGTAAACAAATCGGCAAGTACTTAGCTGGTAAACAATCGGCAGGTACATAGCTGGTAAACAATCGGCAGGTACATAGCAGGTAAACAATCGGCAGGTACATAGCAGGTAAACAATCGGCAGGCAAATAGCAGGTAAACGATCGGTAGGTAAACAGCAGGTAAACAATCGGCAGGTACATAGCAGGTAAACAATCGGCAGGCAAATAGCAGGCACACAATCGGCAGGTACACAGCAGGTAAACAATCGGCAGGCAAATAGCAGGGACACAATCGGCAGGTAAACAATCGGCAGGGACACAATCGGCAGGGACACAATCGGCAGGTACACAGCAGGTAAACAATCGGCAGGTAAACAATCGGCAGGTACACAATCGGCAGGTAAACAATCGGCAGGCAAATAGCAGGCACACAATCGGCAGGTACACAGCAGGTAAACAATCGGCAGGCAAATAGCAGGGACACAATCGGCAGGTAAACAATCGGCAGGGACACAATCGGCAGGGACACAATCGGCAGGTACACAATCGGCAGGTACACAATCGGCAGGTACACAATCGGCAGGTAAACAATCGGCAGGCAAATAGCAGGCACACATCGGCAGGCAAACAAACGGCAGGTACACAGCAGGTAAACAATCGGCAGGTAAACAATCGGCAAGCACATAGCAGGTAAACAATCGGCAGATATACAATCGGAAACATAGCAGGTAAACAATCGGCAGGCAAACAATCGGCAGGCACAAAGCAGGCAAACAATCTGCAAACAAATAGCAGGTAAACAATCTGCAAACACGTAGCAGGTAAACAATCGGCAGGCACATAGCAGGTAAACAATCGGCAGGCACATAGCGGGAAAACAATCGGCAGGCACAAAGCAGGTAAACAATCGGCAGGCAAACAATCGGCAGGCACAAAGCAGGCAAACAATCGACAGGTAAACAATCGGCAGGCACATAGCAGGTAAACAATCTGCAAACAAATAGCAGGTAAACAATCTGCAAACACGTAGCAGGTAAACAATCGGCAGGCACATAGCAGGTAAAGATCGGCAGGCACATAGCGGGAAAACAATCGGCAGGCACATAGCGGGTAAACAATCGGCAGGCAAACAATCGACAGGTACACAGCAGGTAAACAATCGGCAGGTAAACAATCGGCAGGCAAATAGCAGGCACACATCGGCAGGCAAACAAACGGCAGGTACACAGCAGGTAAACAATCAGCAGGTAAACAATCGGCAAGCACATAGCAGGTAAACAATCGGCAGATATACAATCAGAAAGCACATAGCAGGTAAACAATCGGCAGGCAAACAATCGGCAGGCACAAAGCAGGCAAACAATTGACAGGTAAACAATCGGCAGGCACATAGCGGGTAAACAATCGGCAAACACATAGCGGGTAAACAATCGGCAAACAAATAGCGGGTAAACAATCGGCAAACACATAGCGGGTAAACAATCGGCAGGCACATAGCGGGTAAACAATCGGCAGATATACAATCGGCAGGCACATAGCGGGTAAACAATCGGCAGATATACAATCAGAAAGCACATAGCGGGTAAACAATCGGCAAACACATAGCGGGTAAACAATCGGCAGGCACATAGCGGGTAAACAATCGGCAGATATACAATCGGCAGGCACATAGCGGGTAAACAATCGGCAGATATACAATCAGAAAGCACATAGCGGGTAAACAATCGGCAAACACATAGCGGGTAAACAATCGGCAGATATACAATCAGAAAGCACATAGCGGGTAAACAATCGGCAAACACATAGCGGGTAAACAATCGGCAGGCACATAGCGGGTAAACAATCGGCAGATATACAATCGGAAGGCACATAGCGGGTAAACAATCGGCAGATATACAATCAGAAAGCACATAGCGGGTAAACAATCCGCAAACACATAGCGGGTAAACAATCGACAAACACATAGCGGGTAAACAATCGGCAGATATACAATCAGAAAGCACATAGCATGTAAACAATCTGCAAACACATAGCGGGTAAACAATCGGCAGATATACAATCAGAAAGCACATAGCATGTAAACAATCTGCAAACACATAGCGGGTAAACAATCGGCAAACACATAGCGGGTAAACAATCGGCAAACACATAGCGGGTAAACAATCGGCAGGCACATAGCGGGTAAACAATCGGCAGGCAAACAATCGGCAGGCACATAGCAGGTAAACAATCTGCAAACACATAGCGGGTAAACAATTGGCAAACACATAGCGGGTAAACAATCGGCAAACACATAGCGGGTAAACAATCGGCAAACACATAGCGGGTAAACAATCGGCAAACACATAGCGGGTAAACAATCGGCAAACACATAGCGGGTAAACAATCGGCAAACACATAGCGGGTAAACAATCGGCAGGCACATAGCGGGTAAACAATCGGCAGGCAAACGATCGGCAGGCACATAGCAGGTAAACAATCTGCAAACACATAGCGGGTAAACAATTGGCAAACACATAGCGAGAAAACAATCGGCAGGCACAAAGCAGGTCAACAATCGGCAGGCACAAAGCAGGTCAACAATCGGCAGGTAAACAATCGGCAAGCACATAGCAGGTAAACAATCAGCAGGTATACAATCGGCAAGCACATAGCAGGTAAACAATCGGCAGATATACAATCGGCAGGCACATAGCATGTAAACAATCTGCAAACACATAGCGGGTAAACAATCGGCAGATATACAATCAGAAAGCACATAGCGGGTAAACAATCCGCAAACACATAGCGGGTAAACAATCGGCAAACACATAGCGGGTAAACAATGGGCAGGCACATAGCGGGTAAACAATCGGCAGGCAAACAATCGGCAGGCACATAGCAGGTAAACAATCTGCAACACATAGCGGGTAAACAATTGGCAAACACATAGCGGGTAAACAATCGGCAGGCACATAGCGAGAAAACAATCGGCAGGCACAAAGCAGGTCAACAATCGGCAGGCACAAAGCAGGTAAACAATCAGCAGGTATACAATCGGCAAGCACATAGCAGGTAAACAATCGGCAGATATACAATCGGCAGGCACATAGCGGGTAAACAATCGGCAGATATACAATCAGAAAGCACATAGCATGTAAACAATCTGCAAACACATAGCGGGTAAACAATCGGCAAACACATAGCGGGTAAACAATCGGCAAACACATAGCGGGTAAACAATCGGCAGGCACATAGCGTGTAAACAATCGGCAGGCAAACAATCGGCAGGCACATAGCAGGTAAACAATCTGCAAACACATAGCGTGTGAACAATTGGCAAACACATAGCGGGTAAACAATTGGCAAACACATAGCGGGTAAACAATCGGCAGGCACATAGCGAGAAAACAATCGGCAGGCACAAAGCAGGTCAACAATCGGCAGGCACAAAGCAGGTCAACAATCGGCAGGTAAACAATCGGCAAGCACATAGCAGGTAAACAATCAGCAGGTATACAATCGGCAAGCACATAGCAGGTAAACAATCTGCAGGTACACAATCGGCAGGCAAACAATCGGCAAGTACTTAGGTAAACAATCGGCAGGTACATAGCAGGCAAACAATCTGCAAACACATAGCGGGTAAACAATCGGCAAACACATAGCGGGTAAACAATCTGCAAACACATAGCGGGTAAACAATCGGCAAACACATAGCGGGTAAACAATCGGCAAACACATAGCGGGTAAACAATCTGCAAACACATAGCGGGTAAACAATCGGCAAACACATAGCGGGTAAACAATCGGCAAACACATAGCGGGTAAACAATCGGCAAACACATAGCGGGTAAACAATCGGCAAACACGTGTAAACAATCGGCAGGCAAACAATCGGCAGGCACAAAGCAGGCAAACAATTGACAGGCACAAAGCAGTTCAACAATCGGCAAGCACATAGCAGGTAAACAATCGGCAGGTATACAATCGGCAAGCACATAGCAGGTAAACAATCGGCAAGCATATAGCAGGTAAACAATCGGCAAGTACTTAGCTGGCAAACAATCGGCAGGTACATAGCAGGTAAACAATCGGCAGGAACAAAGCAGGCAAACAATCGGCAAGCACATAGCAGGTAAACAATCGGCAGGCAAATAGCAGGCACACATCAGCAGGTAAACAATCGGCAAGCACATAGCAGGTAAACAATCGGCAGGCACAAAGCAGGTAAACAATCGGCAGGCACAAAGCAGGTAAACAATCGGCAGGCAAACAATCGGCAGGTACACAATCGGCAGGCACATAGCAGGTAAACAATCTGCAGGTACACAATCGGCAGGCAAACAATCGGCAAATACTTAGGTAAACAATCGGCAGGTACATAGCAGGCAAACAATCGGCAAGTACTTAGCCTGTAAACAATCGGCAGGCAAACAATCGGCAGGTACATAGCAGGTAAACAATCAGCAGGTAAACAATCGGCAGGCACAAAGCAGGTCAACAATCGGCAGGCGCAAAGCAGGTCAACAATCGGCAGGTAAACAATCGGCAAGCACATAGCAGGTAAACAATCGGCAGGTATACAATCGGCAAGCACATAGCAGGTAAACAATCGGCAGATATACAATCGGCAAGCACATAGCAGGTAAACAATCTGCAGGTACACAATCGGCAGGCAAACAATCGGCAAGTACTTAGGTAAACAATCGGCAGGTACATAGCAGGCAAACAATCTGCAAACACATAGCGGGTAAACAATCGGCAAACACATAGCGGGTAAACAATCTGCAAACACATAGCGGGTAAACAATCGGCAAACACATAGCGGGTAAACAATCGGCAAACACATAGCGGGTAAACAATCTGCAAACACATAGCGGGTAAACAATCGGCAAACACATAGCGGGTAAACAATCGGCAAACACATAGCGGGTAAACAATCGGCAAACACATAGCGGGTAAACAATCGGCAAACACATAGCGGGTAAACAATCGGCAGGCACATAGCGAGAAAACAATCGGCAGGCACAAAGCAGGTCAACAATCGGCAGGCACAAAGCAGTTCAACAATCGGCAAGCACATAGCAGGTAAACAATCGGCAGGTATACAATCGGCAAGCACATAGCAGGTAAACAATCGGCAAGCATATAGCAGGTAAACAATCGGCAAGTACTTAGCTGGCAAACAATCGGCAGGTACATAGCAGGTAAACAATCGGCAGGAACAAAGCAGGCAAACAATCGGCAAGCACATAGCAGGTAAACAATCGGCAGGCAAATAGCAGGCACACATCAGCAGGTAAACAATCGGCAAGCACATAGCAGGTAAACAATCGGCAGGCACAAAGCAGGTAAACAATCGGCAGGCACAAAGCAGGTAAACAATCGGCAGGCAAACAATCGGCAGGTACACAATCGGCAGGCACATAGCAGGTAAGCAATCTGCAGGTACACAATCGGCAGGCAAACAATCGGCAATTACATAGCAGGTAAACAATCGGCAGGCACAAAGCAGGTAAACAATCGGCAAGTACTTAGCCTGTAAACAATCGGCAGGCAAACAATCGGCAGGCACAAAGCAGGTAAACAATCGGCAGGCAAACAATCGGCAGGCACAAAGCAGGTAAACAATCGGCAGGCGCAAAGCAGGTCAACAATCGGCAGGTAAACAATCGGCAAGCACATAGCAGGTAAACAATCAGCAGGTATACAATCGGCAAGCACATAGCAGGTAAACAATCGGCAGATATACAATCGGCAAGCACATAGCAGGTAAACAATCTGCAGGTACACAATCGGCAGGCAAACAATCGGCAAGTACTTAGGTAAACAATCGGCAGGTACATAGCAGGCAAACAATCTGCAAACACATAGCGGGTAAACAATCGGCAAACACATAGCGGGTAAACAATCTGCAAACACATAGCGGGTAAACAATCGGCAAACACATAGCGGGTAAACAATCGGCAAACACATAGCGGGTAAACAATCTGCAAACACATAGCGGGTAAACAATCGGCAAACACATAGCGGGTAAACAATCGGCAAACACATAGCGGGTAAACAATCGGCAAACACATAGCGGGTAAACAATCGGCAAACACATAGCGGGTAAACAATCGGCAGGCACATAGCGAGAAAACAATCGGCAGGCACAAAGCAGGTCAACAATCGGCAGGCACAAAGCAGTTCAACAATCGGCAAGCACATAGCAGGTAAACAATCGGCAGGTAAACAAACGGCAAGCACATAGCAGGTAAACAATCGGCAAGCATATAGCAGGTAAACAATCGGCAAGTACTTAGCTGGCAAACAATCGGCAGGTACATAGCAGGTAAACAATCGGCAGGAACAAAGCAGGCAAACAATCGGCAAGCACATAGCAGGTAAACAATCGGCAGGCAAATAGCAGGCACACATCAGCAGGTAAACAATCGGCAAGCACATAGCAGGTAAACAATCGGCAGGCACAAAGCAGGTAAACAATCGGCAGGCACAAAGCAGGTAAACAATCGGCAGGCAAACAATCGGCAGGTACACAATCGGCAGGCACATAGCAGGTAAACAATCTGCAGGTACACAATCGGCAGGCAAACAATCGGCAAATACTTAGGTAAACAATCGGCAGGTACATAGCAGGCAAACAATCGGCAAGTACTTAGCCTGTAAACAATCGGCAGGCAAACAATCGGCAGGTACATAGCAGGTAAACAATCAGCAGGTAAACAATCGGCAGGTGCATAGCAGGTAAACAATCGGCAGGAACAAAGCAGGTAAACATCGGCAGGTAAACAATCGGCAGGTACACAGCAGGTAAACCATCATACTAACCCCAACCCCATACATATTTCAACTCTAGTTTAGCTCCAACTTCAACTCCAATAACTTCAACTCAGTTATACATTGTAGGATATTTATGTTTGTAGCAGCATTAGCTGACCTTTGCTGTTGTACATGGCACGATGACTTCCTGTCCTTCCTAATGTTTGGTCATGTTTGACCGGTATGAGATAGTCTCTGCCAAAGACCAGGAGAGGCAGAGAAGAGGCGGGAGAGCTCAACAGAGCAGAGACTCTCACTGATAACCCCTCTACCTCACCACCACAAAGTGATGAAGAACAAGAGCAACAAGCGGAGGCTGGACGAGCTCCTGAGCACACAGCAGAGGAGATGACATGGAGACGTCAGCAGAGCAGACAATATGGTCTCTGATGACGAGGCTGACGTCTCCCTCATCTCACACATGTTGGATACAGCCAGACGGCGTGCTACAACCGTCCACGTCCTCAGAGACACACTGATGTGTTTGTGCTCATGGTCTGTTGGTGCTGGAAGGTGGTGATCACATGTCACCTGGAGATGGACAGATAGGATGGCACTGTTCTCAACATCAACTCAACAGTAGAGAATCTGGTGAGCAGTGGCGCGCTCCATCCTGGATGTCCACGCTCTCTCCAGGTGTGACATCACCTCCTATCCCTCCGTAAAGGGAAGGTGTCGGCGCTCCTCAGAGAGGGCGGAGCTACTGGTGTGCACATCACAGAGGCACTGAGGGGTTTCTTCCTGGCTTTACAACCACAGGAAGTCACCATCTCTGAATTTCTCCAGATATGACATCAACCGAAAACCTCAACCAGTGAAGACACTGCCTCCTACAGAGGTCAACGCTCCCCTCCATGGACGGCGTGCCCATCTACAGCTGTATAAATGTCATAAATTTCCTACAATGTATAACCATGTTGAAGTTATTTCAGTTGAAGCTAGAGCTAAAATAGAGTTGAAATATGGCCTCTTCTGTTTTAACAGCCATTTATAATTTTGAAAAAGTCAGAAATGGATTCAGCGTCCTCAATAACCCACAAAACCACTCCAATGTCTAAATCAGCCAAGCAATTGCAGAAATATTCTCTATATACAAGATTACGCTAATTATGCAAATTGCCCAACATATGTTGGTTATGATCCAACAGTTTCTAAATGCTGAGGACCCATACTGGACATTTCTAACATCAAACTTTGGGGCCCGGCAGGTAACCAACCAACCAAGCACCCGGCAGGTAACCAACCAACCAACCAACCAACCAACCACCCCGTAACCAACCAACCACCCGGCAGGTAACCAACCAACCAATCAACCAACCACCCGGCAGGTAACCAATCAACTAACCACCCAGCAGGTAACCAACCAACCACCCGGCAGGTAACCAACCAACCAACCAACCACCCGGCAGGTAACCAACCAACCAACCAACCAACCACCCGGCAGGTAACCAACCAACCAACCACCCGGCAGGTAACCAACCAACCAACCACCCGGCAGGTAACCAACCAACCAACCACCCGGCAGGTAACCAACCAACCAACCACCCGGCAGGTAACCAACCAACCACCCGGCAGGTAACCAATCAACCAACCACCCGGCAGGTTACCAATCAACTAACCACCCAGCAGGTAACCAACCAGCCACCCGGCAGGTAACCAACCAACCAACCACCCAGCAGGTAACCAACCAACCACCCGGCAGGTAACCAACAAACCAACCACCCGGCAGGTAACCAACAAACCAACCACCCGACAGGTAACCAACCAACCAACCACACGGCCGGTAACCAACCAACCAGCCACCCGGCAGGTAACCAACCAACCAACCACCCAGCAGGTAACCAACCAACCACCCGGCAGGTAACCAACAAACCAACCACCCGGCAGGTAACCAACAAACCAACCACCCGACAGGTAACCAACCAACCAACCACCCGGCAGGTAACCAACCAACCAACCACACGGCCGGTAACCAACCAACCAACCACCCGACAGGTAACCAACCAACCACCCGGCAGGTAACCAATCAACCAACCATCCGGCAGGTAACCAATCAACCAACCATCCGGCAGGTAACCAATCAACTAACCACCCAGCAGGTAACCAACAAACCAACCACTCGACAGGTAACCAACAAACCAACCAACCACCCGGCCGGTAACCAACCAACCAACAACCCGGCAGGTAACCAACCAACCAACCAACTACCCGGCAGGTAACCAACCAACCAACCACCCGGCAGGTAAACCAATCAACCAACCACCCGGCAGGTAACCAATCAACTAACCACCCAGCAGGTAACCAACCAACCATCCGGCAGGTAACCAACCAACCAACCACTCGGCAGGTAACCAACAAACCAACCACTCGACAGGTAACCAACCAACCACCCAGCCGGTAACCAACCAACCAACCAACCACCCGGCAGGTAACCAACCAACCAACCACCCGGCAGGTAACCAACCAACCAACCACCCGGCAGGTAACCAACCAACCAACCAACCAACCACCCGGCAGGTAACCAACCAACCAACCACCCGGCAGGTAACCAACCAACCAACCAACCAACCAACCAACCACCCGGCAGGTAACCAACCAACCAACCACCCGGCAGGTAACCAACCAACCAATCAACCAACCACCCGGCAGGTAACCAACCAACCAACCACCCGGCAGGTAACCAACCAACCAACCAACCAACCAACCAACCACCCGGCAGGTAACCAACCAACCAACCACCCGACAGGTAACCAACCACCCGACAGGTAACCAATCAACCGGCAGGTAAACAATCGGCAGGTACACAATCAGCAGCTCAACAATCAGCAGGTAAAGCAGGCTCTCAACATGGCGCCAGTTGAGCTAGCGGCTAGCAGACACAGAGCTAACAGTGTTAACAGACAGGACTCATTCTAGTCTCTGGTATCATGTTCTACTGAGAACACAGAAATGTTGAGGACCTCAAAGTTTGATGTCAGAATTGTCCAGTATGGGTTGCCAGCATTTAAAAACTACTGAATCATAACTTCCATATATTGGTAAATTTGCATAATTACCATTAATTAGCATAATCTCGTATATGGAGAATATTTCAGCAACTGTTTGGCTGATTTAGACAACATTGGAGTGGTTTTCGGGGTTATTGAGGATGATGAATCCATTTCTGACATTTTCAAAATGATAAATGCCGTTTAAACCAGAAGAGGCAATATTTCAACTCTAATTTAGCTTTAACTTCAACTCCAATAACTTTAACTGAGTTGTACATTGTAGGATATTTATGTTTGTAGCAGCAGTAGCTGGTAGCGGCCAGGCCTTAGCTGAGCAGCTGACCTTTGCTGTTATACATGGCACGATGACTTCCTGTCCTTCCTCATGTTTGGTCATGTTTGACCGGTATGAGATAATCTCTGCCAAAGACGAGGAGAGGCAGAGAAGAGGCGGGAGAGCTCAACAGAGCAGAGACTCTCACTGACAACCCCTCTACCTCGCCACCACAAAGTGATGAAGAACAAGAGCAACAAGCGGAGGCTGGACGAGCTCCTGAGCACACTGCAGAGGAGATGACATGGAGACGGTCAGCCTCGTCATCAGTGACCATACTGTCTGCTCTGCTGACGTCTCCCTCATCTCATACATGTTGGATACAGCCAGACGGCGAGCTACAACCGTCCACGTCCTCAGAGAACCACTGATGTGTTTGTGCTCGTGGTCTGTTGGTGCTGGAAGGTGGTGATCACATGTCACCTGCAGATGGACAGATAGGATGGCACTGTTCTCAACATCAACTCAACAGTAGAGAATCTGGTGAGCAGTGGCGCGCTCCATCCTGGATGTCCACGCTCTCTGCAGGTGTGACATCACCTCCTATCCTGCCGTAAAGGGAAGGTGTCGGCGCTCCTCAGAGAGGGCGGAGCTACTGGTGTGCACATCACAGAGGCACTGATGGGTTTCTTCCTGGCTCTGTACAACCACAGGAAGTCACCATCTCTGAATGTCTCCAGATATGACATCAACCGAAAACCCTAACCAGTGAAGACACTACCTCCTACAGAGGTCAACGCTCCCCTCCATTGACGGCGTGCCCATCTACAGCTGGTGCTTTGGAAAGCAGCAGAGCGACCTGATCCACCAGCTGTGGCCATCACCATGTTTGGATGGGACCAGAAGGAAGGGGAGGAGGAAGGACAGGAAGTCATCGTGCCATGTATAACAGCAAAGGTCAGCTGCTCAGCTAAGACCTGGCTGCTAGAAGCTACTGCTGCTACAAACATATATATTCTACAATGTATAACTGAGTTAAAGTTATTTTGAGTTGAAGTTAGAGCTAAATTAGAGTTGAAATATGGCCTCTTCTGTTTTAACGGCTATTAATAATTTTGAAAATGTCGAAAAATGGATTAATCATCGTCAATAACCCCCAAAACCACTCCAATGTTGTCTAAATCAGCCAAACAGTTGCTGAAATATTCTCCATATACGAGATTATGCTAATTAATGCTAATTATGCAAACTGACCAACATATGGAAGTTATGATCCAGTAGTTTCTTAATGCTGAGGACCCATACTGGACATTTCTAACATCAAACTTTGGGGTAGTCAACATTTCAAAATGACACCAGCAACAATGAGATTATGAATGAATCTATTGCCCAAGTGCTAACAGGCCATGCTAACAGGCCATGCTAACAGGCCAGGCTAACAGGCCAGGCTAACAGGCCAGGCTAACAGACCAGGCTAACAGACCAGGCTAACAGGCCAGGCTAACAGACCAGGCTAACAGACCAGGCTGACAGACCAGGCTAACAGACAGGCTAACAGACCAGGCTAACAGACCAGGCTAACAGGCCAGGCTAACAGGCCAGGCTAACAGACCAGGCTAACAGACCAGGCTGACAGACTAGGCTAAGAGGCAATGCTAACAGGCCAGGCTAACAGGCCAGGCTAACAGACCAGGCTAACAGACAGTCACATTAATGCTGCTCAACTGATACAGCTGATCAATAATCAATGAGAGTGCAACACAATCACTTCAGTGTTCTTCAGTCAACAGAGTGAAACAAAGTTCTTCTCTTACCTGAGAGTCTGCAGCAGGTGATGCCCCCCATGTGGAAAGTTCATACCTTCAAACAGGAAGTGGGAGAATCCACCTGGATTTGTAGAGGGGGAGACTGGGACTGTACCATGTGGACTAGAGCACAGAGGGGGACACTTGGACTGTACCATGTGGACTAGAGCACAGAGGGGGACACTTGGACTGTACCATGTGGACTAGAGCACAGAGGGGGACACTTGGACTGTACCATGTGGACTAGAGCACAGAGGGGGGTTCTCCACAACATCTACTGTTGTGAATTCTGTCATGCTGTCAAAATGGCCGCCTCTGGTGGACAGGATCATCTCATTACAACCAAACCCAATCATCTCCAGGTACAGACAGGTGTGTCTCACTGAACCAATCATCTCCAGGTACAGACAGGTGTGTCTCACTGAACCAATCATCTTCAGGTACAGACAGGTGTGTCTCACTGAACCAATCATCTCCAGGTACAGACAGGTGTGTCCCACTGAACCAATCAACTCCAGGTACAGACAGGTGTGTCTCACTGAACCAATCATACCCTGCTGACGCTAACAGACGTTCAATTTCAATTTCAATTCAATTTATTCATCTGTAGCTGCTTTCAGAGTTAATAGGCTCGTTGGAGATGAACTGCGTCTCACCTGGAAAGTAGACGAGATCAGGCGGCAGTAGCAGGAGGCGGAGACTAAAAGCTGCGGTCCAGTCGAACAGTTTCGAGCAGCCTTCACTGAATTAACAGGAGGTCACAGAGACAGTTACTTCCTGTTAGATCCGATCTGTAGGCTGCTTGTAGTTTTCAGACAACGTTGGGATTTATTTATATTTGTTTCTAAATATATGTGGAAATGTGCGTGTATCTGGCGTTGGATTCTATCCTTTATTATCTTTATGTCCGCCTTGTAAAGCACATAATGAGCACTCATTTTGATAAGTGCTATATAGATAACATTCATTATTATAATTATTGTTATTATCAACCACACAAGATGTGTTTGTTAACAGATAAAACCTTCAGTGCACAACATGAGACTAATATCCTACAATCTAGTGTTAAATATTACAAATACACAGAAAGTTGCTTTCTACAACAGGTGGTGTTTGTTGTCCCCTAACCCTATATCAGTATATTAATTATCAACCTGACCTCTAACCCTATATCAGTATGTTATTTATCAACCTGACCTCTAACCCTATATCAGTATGTTATTTATCAACCTGACCTCTAACCCTATATCAGTATATTAATTATCAACCTGACCCCTAACCTAACACTATATCAGTATATTAATTATCAACCTGACCTCTAACCCTATATCAGTATGTTAATTATCAACCTGACCTCTAACCCTATATCAGTATATTAATCCGTCCACTGTGTTATTAAAGTTGTTTTTATTCTTTATACCACACAATACATTTTGTATGTATTTGTACTGTAAATGTATATTGATATATTTTTGACTCTTGACCACAGACTAAGTTCTTCATGTTTTTTATTGCTCAGATTAACACAAAAAAGCAACATTAAGATAATAAAGCAGTAGAAAGAGTATCAATGAGACAACGTATTGATCGATGAGATAAGTATTGATTAATCATAAGAACATTACTTATTAAGTCAGATTACAAGAAACAACAGGAACACAATGTTGGACAGTTAAGATAATAAATCAGTAGAAAGAGTAATCAATGAGACAACGTATTGATCGATGAGATAAGTATTGATTAATCATAAGAACAGTACTCATAAAGTCAGATTACAAGAAACAACAGGAACATCTGACTGTGGTAGAAATCATCTTCTGTTAGATGACATTGGTTAGTATAGCTGATGATGTCAGTGGTGACATCATGATGACATCATCAGGGCTGGTGTGGGCGCGGCTGTTTGGCGTACTGGATGGCGTCGAGCGCGGCGCCGATGTCGAAGTTTTTGGCCTGAAGGAGACGAGTCAACCAGCCGCCTTCATCAGTGAAACCCATGGACAGCATGAGGGACAGAGACTCCACCAGGCGAGGGTCCGCCTCTGTGGGGGGGGCAAGAAGGAGAGGTCAGAGGTCAGAGGTCAGAGGTCAGAGGTCAGCAGGGACATAGGACAAGAATTCACAGAACAGGGGGGGATGTGGTCTTACCTTGAGGCAGGTGAGGGTACAGAGCCGCCTCCCTCAGACCTGTTGGACCCTGCTGTCCCAGCGGGGGACCCTGGTCCTGGTCCTGGTCCTGGTCCTGGTCCTTGTCGTGGTTCTGGTCCTGGTCCTGGAGGGACTGCAGCTCTCCGGTGGAGGGGTCCACCTCTTTGGGGATCAAGTGAGTCCACTCCTCATCAGAGTCTCTGCGCACCTGAAGAGCACAGACTGGGTCAGGTTTACTGGTTACAGTGGTTGGACTGGTCTGAGACTTAGACCACACTCATGTGGGTCAGTAGACAGGAAGTGATGTCATACATGTGCTGCCAGAATGTTCACTCTCATTTCACCTACATTTATTTCAAGTACTTTTAAACTTCTGTTCTGCTTTGAGTCGACTTTATTCGTCACATTATTAGTGAACACACTACAGGAGTTACATCACACAGGTGAACACTGTTTCTTCTTGTGATGATGATGATGATGAAGATGATGATGATGATGATGATGAAGATGATAATGATGAACTTACCTTTGACCCATCACTGCTAGCCCCGCCCTCACTACTGGCCATGACCACATCTGCCTCCGCCCCCCCACTCTGAGGGGGAGGGACCACACTCTGAGGGGGAGGAGTCCCACTCTGAGGGGGAGGAGTCCCACTCTGAGGGGGAGGAGTCACCTTCGACCTCTGGCCATCGTGCTCCACGTCGATGTCCACGTCGATACCTGCACACACACGACATCACTTCCTGTTTAAACTTCACTCATCCTCAGCAGCAAACAGAATCTCTTTTATCTGCACTCTTATGTTGAAAAAACACCATAATTTCCTGTTAACAGACTCCTGATTTCACTCTCCAAACAGCCAATCAGAAAGCTGATCTCAGGAGTGATTTCAACTGAAATAAATCTAAACTAAATGGCGCGAGCTGTCTGTTGGTGATGAGAAGACGACGGAGGACCAGGCTTGTGCACAGGTACAATCACAGGTCCAATCACAGGTCCAATCACAGGTCCAATCACAGGTCCAATCACAGGTCCAATCACAGGTACAATCACAGGTCCAATCACAGGTACAATCACAGGTACAATCACAGGTCCAATCACAGGTCCAATCACAGGTCCAATCACAGGTACAATCACAGGTCCAATCACAGGTCCAATCACAGGTCCAATCACAGGTCCAATCACAGGTACAATCACAGGTATCTTAACAGAACCAACATGCTGCTCTGTTCTGCCGTGGAGGGTTGTGGGTGCCTGTTTTGACCCAGGTGCTAGTCCTATGCCCGTTGGACCGGTCTTGACCCAGTTAGGAACTCATAACACTAATGAATAATTATTTATCTAATTATATATTTGTTATTATCATTACAGCCATTAAAACTGTAGATATTATTATTTATCTATTCCATTTTCTTCTTTGTTTACTTGTTGACTCCATTCTAGGGTTGGGAATTAGAACCGATTCCAAAATGCCAAGAACCGGGTACCCGTAAAAAAATAGAAGAAGAAGAAGAAACCTTTATTTGTCATAGTACATGAAATCTGATTTAACTCATCCTAAGTATTTTTAGGAAGATGCTCCCCGGGCACTTGCAGCAGCATCGACATGCAGTCTGTAGGAGCCGGGGATCGAACCGCCAACCTCGTGGTTGAAGGACAACCCGCTCTACCCCCCGAGCTACAGCCGGTCCGATAACGATTCTTGTTGTGCTGATCGGTTCGTAAACAACATACTGGAGCTCTTTCTGGACTGTATGATGCATTTTAGTTTTGTTTTGTCGGGTCACTGTGAGTCTGGATGAGCTTTACGCCACGGACCGCAGGTTGTCTCCGCTACTCTGATAACACCAGACTTCATCGTTGGTTTTCTCCAACAAGCAATAAATGTTCTTTTATGTTTGAGTTTGTATGTTGTTTATATTCAGCGCCGTTTCCTCGATGAAGTCCGGCCCGTCTGTCTGCAGCTCTACTAAACTTCAGACCGACAGAGCAAAGTCCGGAACGTCTGGAAGATTATTTGAATGAAATGATTAAGGTTCAAGCCCCCGAGAGGCAGAACCCTTCTAAGTTGAACCCTATTGAGTTTGTGCCAGTTTTTTATTATTTGGGTTCAAGCCCTGAATTTTCCGCCATTTTGATTTTGTTGAAAACCACATTATTGACAACTCCTTCTAAACCGTACGTCCGATTGTTACCACATTTTTGGGGGATCATTATTGAATGAACACGATCAAAAGTTATCAAAAGCTTGTTTATCTTATTGCATTTTGAAGATATTGACCAATGAACTTTAAAAGGGCGTGGTTCAGCACATCAGTCAGACGCCTCGTTACCCCGAACCCTCAAAGAGGCGTTCAAAGACGTAAAACAGCGATTTCAATAACAAACACAGTGACATCACTCACCCAGTGGGCTCAACATGGCCGCCACGCCTTCTCCAATGTTCTTCAGGAAGTCCACATTGGCCTGTGAGGCTGCACACAGAGGTCAGAGGTCACTGATGATGTCATCAAAGCTACAGTTGTTAACTTTAAGAAAAATAACATGTATCCTGTAGTACACACACACACACACACACACACACACACACACACAAACACACATACATATACTGTGTATATATATATATATATATATATATATATATATATATATATATATAAAATGTATATCCTGACAGTAGAACATGAGACAGATAATCTGCCTCCTCCTGGAGCTCCTGATGACATCAGGAAGATTCCACTGCGCCCGCAACTAAACAACCAATCAGAGCAGAGCAGTCTCTACGGCAGCTGTCAATAGGCTCGTTCCAGATGAACTACGTCTCGCCTGGAAAGTAGACGAGATCAGGCGGCAGCAGCAGGGGGGGGGGGGGGCGGTGACGACAGTTTCCAGCTGTTTCGAGCAGCTTTCAAAGAATTTACAGGAATTTACAGTGGCGTTTGATTCTATCCTTTATTATCTTTATGTCCGCCTTGTAAAGCACATAATGAGCACTCGTTTTGATAAGTGTTATATATAAATAACCTTCATTATTATAATAATCATTATTATCAACCACACAAGATGTTTGTTAACAGATGAAACCTTCATTGCACAACATGAGACTAATATCTACAATCTAGTGTTAAATATTACAAAAACACAGGAAGTTGTGACTTTCTACAACACGTGGTGTTTGTTGTCTAAACTAAGAACCAATCAGCTCTTTGATCAGGTGACAGCCAGGCGTTTCCCATAATGCACTGGGTCTTACAGTCGGTGGAGAGCAACTGCAGCACCTGGCTCTAAAACCTGCGTCCGCCTCGATCTCGTGAGGTTATCGTTGCCACGTGTGCATGATGTCAGAGCAAGTCGGCATTAAGTCGGACACAAATCTAACCAGCATGCATTGCACGGCGATCGCCGGTGATCGATTCTGCGCCGGCCTGGTTCATCTCCAACGAGCCTATTAACTGCTGGTGAAACTCAAACTCTGATCAAACGGTGAAACTAGGAAGCACTGATCAAATATGAATCCAGAATCTGGTATCTGGTATCTCTCACATGTTTTAATAAATTATCGTATATATTATATATAGTATTATATTTTAATGTTCAGCTGTAAAATGAGAAAGTCAGTGACCCGGCCGCCATGTTGAAAACAGTCAAGACAAAACCAAGCCCCGCCCACCGAGCGGAGAAAACTCTCTCATTTTCTCAATGTCTTATGTTTAATATATTTAATATATTTTGATGTCCTTGTTGTGTCTGAATGGTGCTCTTTAAATAAAGTGACAATGCCTAATGAGTAGAGGTCACTGATGATGTCATTACTGAGTAGAGGTCACTGATGATGTCATCAATGAGTAGAGGTCACTGATGATGTCATTACTGACAGAACGCTCAGTTGTCAATTTATTGATTATTAATTAGATTATGATCAGTTTATCAACAAACACTGACCAGAGGGGGCGCTGCAGTCAGCAGCAGGTCTGGAGGGTCCGGGCTGGTCCTGATCCTTGTCCTGGTCCTGGTCCTGAGCATGGTTCAGGGTCTGGTTCTGGTTCCACATGCAGTGTCTCATTCTTTTCATCCACTTCCCTGGAGGAAACCACTACAGACAGACAGACAGGAACAGTTCAACAAAACATCCTGGCAGTCACAGAGCAGGGCTAAATAAACAACCTCTGACAGTCATAGAGCAGGGCTAAATAAACAACTTCTGACAGTCACAAAGCAGGGCTAAATAAACAACCTCTGACAGTCATAGAGCAGGGCTAAATAAACAACTTCTGACAGTCACAAAGCAGGGCTAAATAAACAATCTCTGACAGTCATAGAGCAGGGCTAAATAAACAACTTCAGACAGTCACAGAGCAGTGATTGATATTATTATTATTATTATTATTATTATTATTAGGACATGAAAATAAATATAATAAATATTAAAACTCATATCTTACACTGTGTATTATTATTATAACTATTATTATTATTATTATTATTATTATTAGGACATGAAAATGAATATTTAAAACTTGCATTAAACACTGTGTATTATTATTATTACTATTATTTCTATCATTATTATTATTAGGACATGAAATAAATAAAATAATTAAAACTCATATCTTACACTGTTTATTACTATTACTATTATTATTACTATCATTACTATTATTATTATTATTATTAGGGCATGAAATAAATAAAATAATTAAAACTCATATCTTACACTGTTTATTATTATTACTATTATTATTACTATAATTATTATTAGGACATGAAATAAATAAAATAATTAAAACTCATATCTTACACTGTTTATTATTATTATTTTTATTATTATTATTATTATTATTATTATAATTGCTATTATCATTACGACATGAAAATAAATAAAATAATTATTTAAGTGCTTGCTATAATATATATTATTAATATATTTTTAATATTAATAATTATAATATTGGTGTCAAGGCTGCTGTTATTTAAACAGTGACCTCACTACAGTGATGTCACATGTAGGACAGAGTGACGTCACCGTAGCGATCCTTCCCATGATGCATCTCACCTGCAGCGGGTGCCAGATGGGCAGCAGAGCGTGCTCAGTGTGTGTCCCTCGAGCCTGGCAGGCGGAGCACAGGTCGTAGTTGGGACACACCGAACACTTGAAGCGAGTTCCCACCACGGGACCGTCGCAGCCGTCACAGGTAACGTCACGGTGCAGGGGGGGGGGGGGCCAGGTGAGGGGGCGGAGCCTGAGGAGCTCCGGGTGGAGGAGGAGGAGGAAGGTGACCGAAGGTGAAGGGAGGGAAGGCGTGAAGAGGAAAGTCTCGACGGTTCTCCTTCTTCTCTGAAAGAGTTCAATCAAACTTTATTAGAAACAAACAAACAGTTTTTATTGTATTATTATTATTATTATTATTATTAATAACATAAAACACATGAACAGATTAATATACAGTTTAGAACGTACGTCTGATATTTGATTTATTTTGTGGAGGACGATGGATAGATATATATATAGATATACATATATATATCTAAGAGGGTCAAAGTTCAAGCAGCAATGTCATTAGGAAGAAGAATATCCCAGTAGTACGCATACTGTATATACATACTAACGTACGTACTTTGTAAGGGCAGCTGCAGTACGTACTCAAAGTCTGTCTCACTTCCTCTCCAACACTGTTCCAAAATAAAAGCTGGTCTTCAGGTGAGATTGTGTGTTTGTACCTTTGATGAAGAGGCGGAAGGTGGCGTCCTTCATACAGCCAAGACCCATCATCAGTTCATCATCAGAGGAAAACGCCACCAGGTCGTCATCTTCATCTGAAATATTCATCATCATCATCATCAGTTAATGATATAATGACACCAAATGACCCCAGGTACATCACTGATGACATCATCACTTCATCATCAGAGGAAAATTATAATTATAATATTTACTTCTGTAGTACATGTTGATGTTCCTCAGGTTATTTAAATGTTTAATAATTATAATATTTACCTCTGTAGTACATGTTGATGTTCCTCAGGTTATTTAAATGTTTAATAATTATAATATTTACCTCTGTAGTACATGTTGATGTTCTTCAGGTTATTTATATATATTATAATAATAATAATAATATTTACCTTTGTAGTACATGTTGATGTTCCTCAGGTTGTTTATATATTTAATAATAATAATAATAATAATAATAATATTTACCTCTGTAGTACATGTTGATGTTCTTCAGGTTGTTTATATATATTATAATAATAATATAATATCTACCTTTGTAGTACATGTTGATGTTCTTCAGGTTATTTATATATATTATAATAATAATAATAATAATAATATTTACCTCTGTAGTACATGTTGATGTTCTTCAGGTTATTAATATATATTTAATAATAATAATATTTACCTCTGTAGTACATGTTGATGTACTTCAGGTTATTTATATATATATATATATATAATAATAATAATAATATTTACCTCTGTAGTACATGTTGATGTTCTTCAGGTTATATATATATTTAATAATAATAATATAATATTTAACTCTGTAGTACATGTTGATATTCTTCAGGTTATTTATATATTTATATATAATAATAATAATAATAATAATAATAATAATAATAATATTTACCTCTGTAGTACATGTTGATGTTCTTCAGGTTATTTATATGTTTATATATAATAATATAATATTTACCTCTGTAGTACATGTTGATGTTCTTCAGGTTATTTATATGTTTATATATAATAATATAATATTTACCTCTGTAGTACATGTTGATGTTCTTCAGGTTATTTATATATATATATATATATAATAATAATAATATTTACCTCTGTAGTACATGTTGATGTTCTTCAGGTTATATATATATTTATTATTATTATTATTATTAATAATAATAATAATATTTACCTCTGTAGTACATGTTGATGTTCTTCAGGTTATTTATATATATATATATATATATATATAATAATAATAATATTTACCTCTGTAGTACATGTTGATGTTCTTCAGGTTATATATATATTTAATAATAATAATAATAATATAATATTTACCTCTGTAGTAAATGTTGATGTTCTTCAGGTTGTTTATATATATTTAATAATAATAATATAATATTTACCTCTGTAGTACATGTTGATGTTCTTCAGGTTGTTTATATATTATAATAATAATAATAATATTTACCTCTATAGTACATGTTGATGTTCCTCAGGTTATATATATATTTATTAATAATAATAATAATAATAATAATAATAATAATAATATAATATTTACCTCTGTAGTACATGTTGATGTTCTTCAGGTTATATATATATTTAATAATAATAATATAATATTTAACTCTGTAGTACATGTTGATATTCTTCAGGTTATTTATATATTTATATATAATAATAATAATAATAATAATATTTACCTCTGTAGTACATGTTGATGTTCTTCAGGTTGTTTATATATATTTAATAATAATAATATAATATTTACCTCTGTAGTACATGTTGATGTTCTTCAGGTTGTTTATATATATTTAATAATAATAATATAATATTTACCTCTGTAGTACATGTTGATGTTCTTCAGGTTAGTAAACACGCTGGTGGTTTTCCTGTTCAGGTACTCGAAGCTGCAGGAAACATCTTGATCCACCGCGAACCTTCGGACCTCTTTCACGATCTCATCTTTCCCCAACAGGTAAGCTTTCACCGTCACCGACATGCTGCTCCTATTACCGGACAAACTGCTCCTATTACCGGACACACTGCAGACTCTAACCGGGACAAAGTGAGAAAGTGAACCAGACTCCGGACTGAAAACACTTCTGGACTCTGAAACAAAGTGAGAAACTTTGTGACGCAGCTTTAAATCCTGCAGACCTCCTTTATGTTTACTTCCGTGATAAACGTCACTGTCGTCACGAGAAGTAAATATTGACGCGGCCTCCCATTGGTCCACTGACGGAGCAGACCAGCTGACCAATGAGAGGCCGAGGAATGACTGAGCACTTTCCAATGAGGGAATTTCCCCTGAGTCACCTGACCAATCAGGTTTAGCCAGTTTAAAGGTCACATTAAAGAAAATAACGCTGCGTCATCGTTATGAGAGACTTAATACTAATATTTAATTATCTTGTGTAAAAACAGACAGATTTAATAAAGTAAAATTACTTCATCAGGTAATGATTTAACTCTTTCATGTTGTTGTCTCAAACATTAGAGTTTAATAAACAAAATATAATATAAAATGATCCAACATGTTTGAAATCACGTTACTGGATAAATATGTAAAACTAATTGGATTATGTTCTTCATTAATTGATTTAGTCAATAAAATGTCTCAAACAGGATCTGATATTAGAACCCGCCATCCGCAGGTTAAGGGTTAGGGTTAGGGTTAAATCTGGGAATAAAGTATCGGTTCCCATTGAGAATCGGTTCCTGGTTGTCGGATTTATCAATGCTTTCCAACAGTTATGCATTATAACAGAGTTTAACGGAGCAGCTAACGTTAATATATATATGTATATATATACGAAAATTACTCAGTAAAAAGAGGTAAACAAAAAAACAAACTTGCCTGTAAGTTAATTTCAGACTTTCTGACTGACTGAAACATTCAGTTTGGTCACAAAACAGCAAATATTCAAATTCAGAAGCTTCAACAAATCAGTTACCAAATAGTTGTTAATTACTTTTTCTGTTGAATTCATGACTAAATTAATAGACTCTAGAATAGATGATAGATATTAAAATGACATAAAAACAAATGAGAAGTTATTTAATGGAACACTGTTTCAAAGGTGACATGTTAGTTTTTGTAAATTCCAGATAAATATCAGAAATAAAATCAAAATGTAATAATACAGATTATATTCTGTAAAGATTTAAACTGAATGTTAATTTGTGATTTCTAGTCAAACTGTGGTGATATTTAAAATCATCTTTCAAAAATAAAATACTTTTTATTTCAACTTTTTATGCATTTATTGTGATATTCTGCCTCAATTATTGTATGTATATTCTGTACATACTGTATATAGAACCTTTTCTAAATAAATCTTTATTTTCATCTACATCACTAAACATGTGCTGCGTTACGCTGATGAAGAGCAATAGATGTGAAATATAATAAATGTTAAATTCATAAGTATTCTAGATTAATCTCTTTGTGGGATCAATAAAGTTGATCTGAACTTTATCCAGAGTGCATCAACATGACTTTTGATTTTATTTTAGGATGTATGAGCTCATCCTGTGTGAATGTGTCAGCAGCCAATCAGCAGCAGACTTTGTGTCATGTGACAGTGACTCATCAGTGACTCATCAGTCTTGTGACCTGTGAGGAGTCTGAAGTGACTCAGAGTCACAAGATCTGTAGTTTTATTATCTGATAATAAAAAAGTTTAATTATCAGATAATAAAACTACAGCAGGGTCTGACTTCCCAGAATGCATCACTCTATCTCTCACAGACAAACAGCCTTGTCTGCTTCAACATGTGACTGAATACTTTTACTCTATTACTATCCTTCAGTATACCTTTACAGTACATTACTAGAGTACTTCCATTTCCTGTTACTTTATACTTCTACTCCTTCTATCCACTATTTCAGAGTACTTTTTACTGCACTTTTTATTTGACAGCTAAAGCTACTTGAGAGATTCATATTATTAATACATGTACTACTGTATACTACTAGATACTGTTGTATACTACTAGATACTGGTGTATACTACTACATACTGGTGTATACTTCTATATACTGTTGTGTATTACTATATAGTATTGTATACTTATTTATACTGTTGTATTCTTCTATATACTGTTGTATACTTCTATATACTATTGTATACTACTATATACTGTTGTATACTTCTATATACTATTGTATACTACTATATACTGTTGTATACTTCTATATTTTACTGTATACTACTAGATAATGTTATATACTACTAGATACTAGTGTATACTACTACATACTGGTGTATACTTCTACATACTGTTGTGTATTACTATATAGTGTTGTATACTTATTTATACTGTTGTATTCTTCTATATACTGTTGTATACTACTATATACCGTTGTATACTTCTATATACCGTTGTATACTTCTATATACCATTATCTACTACTATATACCGTTGTATACTACTATATACCATTGTATACTTCTATATACTATTATCTACTACTATATACGTCTATATACTATTGTATACTACTATTTATAGTTGTATACTACTTCAATCTGTCAATCAATTATAATATTTAATCTTGATTATTCACATTTTTGTCCAAACTTCACAATTGAATCACACATTTTTTATCTGTTCTAAAAGTACCTTAAAAGGAGATTTGTCAAGTATTCAATACTCTTATCAACATGGGAGTGGAGTACAAATATGCTGCTTATGCAAATCTATGTAGATTTTAATGAAAATCAATAACAGTAGTTAAAGCGCTACTCACGTATTCATAGATCTGGAGTTACGTCCAGTAACTACCATTTCCCACTGCTGGTCAAAATAATGCACTGTCACCCCGAGATAACTGACTGCTGAGTGTTACCTGAGTGTTACCTGAGTGTTACCTGAGTGTTACCCGAGTGTTACCTGAGTGTTTCCTGAGTGTCACCTGAGTGTTACCTGAGTGTTACCTGAGCGTTACCTGAGCGTTACCTGAGTGTTACCTGAGTGTTACCTGAGCGTTACCTGAGTGTTACCTGAGTGTTACCTGAGTGTTACCTGAGCGTTACCTGAGTGTTACCTGAGTGTTACCTGAGTGTTACCTGAGCGTTACCTGAGTGTTACCTGAGTGTTACCTGAGTGTTACCTGAGCGTTACCTGAGTGTTACCTGAGTGTTACCTGAGCGTTACCTGAGCGTTACCTGAGTGTTACCTGAGTGTTACCTGAGTGTTACCTGAGTGTTACCTGAGCGTTACCTGAGCGTTACCTGAGTGTTACCTGAGTGTTACCCGTGTGTTACCCGAGTGTTACCTGAGTGTTACCCGTGTGTTACCCGAGTGTTTCCTGAGTGTTACCTGTGTGTTACCTAGGTGTTTCCTGAGTGTTACCTGTGTGTTACCTAGGTGTTACCTAGGTGTTACCTAGGTGTTTCCTGAGTGTTACCTAGGTGTTTCCTGAGTGTTACCTAGGTGTTTCCTGAGTGTTACCTGTGTGTTACCTAGGTGTTACCTAGGTGTTACCTAGGTGTTTCCTGAGTGTTACCTAGGTGTTTCCTGAGTGTTACCTAGGTGTTTCCTGAGTGTTACCTAGGTGTTTCCTGAGTGTTTCCTGAGTGTTACCTAGGTGTTACCTAGGTGTTTCCTGAGTGTTACCTAGGTGTTTCCTGAGTGTTACCTAGGTGTTTGCTGAGTGTTACCTGTGTGTTACCTTGGTGGTTCCTGAATATTACCTGAGTGTTTCCTGAGTGTTACCTAGGTGTTTCCTGAGTGTTTCCTGAGTGTTACCTAGGTGTTTCCTGTGTGTTACCTAGGTGTTTCCTGAGTGTTACCTGTGTGTTACCTAGGTGTTTCCTGAGTGTTACCTGTGTGTTACCTAGGTGTTTCCTGAGTGTTACCTAGGTGTTTCCTGAGTGTTACCTAGCTGTTTCCTGAGTGTTACCTAGCTGTTTCCTGTGTGTTACCTAGGTGTTTCCTGAGTGTTACCTGTGTGTTACCTAGGTGTTTCCTGAGTGTTACCTGTGTGTTACCTAGGTGTTTCCTGAGTGTTACCTGTGTGTTACCTAGGTGTTTCCTGAGTGTTACCTGTGTGTTACCTAGGTGTTTCCTGAGTGTTACCTGTGTGTTACCTAGGTGTTTCCTGAGTGTTACCTGATGTTACCTAGCTGTTTCCTGTGTGTTACCTAGGTGTTTCCTGAGTGTTACCTGTGTGTTACCTAGGTGTTTCCTGAGTGTTACCTGATGTTACCTAGGTGTTTCCTGAGTGTTACCTGTGTGTTACCTAGGTGTTTCCTGAGTATTAACTAGGGTAACCAGATGAGAATAGGTGAAATTTAGGGACTTACCTGTGTGTTACCTGAGTCCTTAACTGATTTCGGTTTCGAACAGAATCAACTGAAAACAAACTTCACAGAATTTAATAGAATTTATTTCTACTTTAACACATTTCATCCGTCACAATAGAAAATAAACAGAGTCCAGAGACGAAAAAAACTTAATAATAAACTAAGAATATCAAATATATTCTATATATCAATAATGCATATCAATCAATAATCAATCGTAATCAGTCTTTAATTGAAACGCAGCTCACAAAGTCTTTTGTTTCTGATAGATCTGATGTCGTCACTGATCCAACAGTACCTCAGGTGTGTGATGATGTCAGATGTACAGGGGGTGGTACTGGCGGTTGGTCAGTTTCTTCCTGCAGGTAGGACAGGTGTGTGATGATGTCAGAGCATCTCTCAGACACTGGCTGCAGAACACGTGGCCACATTTAGTGGAAACAACCAATCGGCCGCTCTCTACAATCTGTGAAGGAAACAACAACCAGCCAATCAGAACACATCATTCTACCTGCTGTCCAGGTGTGCAACAGGTGTGTTTGAGTCTCACCTCAGAGTACGAGTCCAGACAGACGGGACAGCTGATCATCCCCGGAGTAGACCTGAAACACACAGAGACACTCTACTGGGTTCTACTGGTGGGATCGGTCTACGACCTGGCTGTGATTTAAAGATAATGTAAGCAGGGATCAGTCTATTACCTGGCTGTGATTTAAAGATAATGTTACCTGGGATCAGTCTATTACCTGGCTGTGATTTAAAGATAATGTTACCTGGGATCAGTCTATTACCTGGCTGTGATTTAAAGATAATGTTACCTGGGATCAGTCTATTACCTGGCTGTGATTTAAAGATAATGGTAGCTGGGATCAGTCTATTACCTGGCTGTGATTTAAAGATAATGGTAGCTGGGATCAGTCTATTACTTGGTTGTGTTTAAGATAATGTTAGCTGGGATCTGTCTATTACCTGGCTGTGATTTAAAGATAATGGTAGCTGGGATCAGTCTATTACCTGGTTGTGATTTAAAGATAATGTTTGCTGGGATCTGTCTATTACCTGGCTGTGATTTACAGATAATGGTAGCTGGGATCAGTCTATTACCTGGTTGTGATTTAAAGATAATGTTACCTGGGATCAGTCTATTACCTGGCTGTGATTTAAAGATAATGTTACCTGGGATCAGTCTATTACCTGGCCGTGATTTAAAGATAATGTTAGCAGGGATCAGTCTATTACCTGGCTGTGATTTAAAGATAATGGTAGCTGGGATCAGTCTATTACCTGGCTGTGATTTAAAGATAATGTTAGCTGGGATCTGTCTATTACCTGGTTTTGATTTAAAGATAATGGTAGCTGGGATCTGTCTATTAACTTGCTGTGAATTAAAGATAATGTTAGCAGGGATTGGTCTATTACCTGGCCGTGATTTAAAGATAATGTTAGCTGGGATCAGTCTATTACCTGGTTGTGATTTAAAGATAATGTTACCTGGGATCAGTCTATTACCTGGCCGTGATTTAAAGATAATGTTAGCAGGGATCAGTCTACGACCTGGCCGTTATTCAAAGATAATGTTAGCAGGGATCAGTCTATTACCTGGCTGTGATTTAAAGATAATGTTAGCAGGGATCAGTCTATTACCTGGCTGTGATTTAAAGATAATGTTAGCAGGGATCAGTCTATTACCTGGCTGTGATTTACAGATAATGTTAGCAGGGATCAGTCTATTACCTGGCTGTGATTTAAAGATAATGTTAGCAGGGATCAGTCTATTACCTGGCTGTGATTTAAAGATAATGTTAGCAGGGATCAGTCTATTACCTGGTTGTGATTTAAAGATAATGTTAGCAGGGATCAGTCTATTACCTGGTTGTGATTTAAAGATAATGTTACCTGGGATCAGTCTATTACCTGGCTGTGATTTACAGATAATGTTAGCAGGGATCAGTCTACGACCTGGCTGTGATTTACAGATAATGTTAGGGATCAGTCTATTACCTGGCTGTGATTTAAAGATAATGTTAGCAGGGATCAGTCTACTACCTGGCTGTGATTTACAGATAATGTTAGGGATCAGTCTATTACCTGGATAAGCTGTGGCTCTGTACAGAGGACAGTATTGCAGCGTTGAGGAGGGGGGGCGTCTCCTCGTCTTCATCACTGCTGACGACGTAACTCTCCCCGGTGGGAACTCTCCTGTTCTGAGGACCTGATGGAAGACACACACAGAAATGATGGACTGTTCCTTTAATGAAACTTTGTCAACATGTCGACTGAAAGAAGTTTTACCTTCGTCCACCAGCTGGATCGTCACAGCAGCAGAAGAAGAAACAAAAACAACAGAAGAAGAACATTTACATTTGATCAGTTTCTCTTCAACAACCAAACTCTCTGAACACTGAACACACCAATGATTAAAGTCCAGGTGTAGCAGAAATAAATGTGTTCTGAGTTTAATTAATAGTACTGTGTATTACTGTGTAGTACTGTGTAGTACTGTGTAGTACTATGTAGTACTTAGTAGTACTGTGTAGTACTGCGTTGTTACCAGTACTGAGTCGTTGTTTGTCAGGTCGACCACAGCAGCAGCTTCTGATCCCTCACAGGTCAGATCCACCACCTCCTCTACACCTGAACACAGATCAGTTATTGATTATTGATCACAGATCAGATCCACCACCTCCTCTACACCTGAACACAGATCAGTTATTGATTATTGATCACAGGTCAGATCCACCACCTCCTCTACACCTGAACACAGATCAGTTATTGATTATTGATCACAGGTCAGATCCACCACCTCCTCTACACCTGAACACAGATCAGTTATTGATTATTGATCCTGAATGCTTATTGGTTGACTCTGATAGTAATCTATAACAGAGGAGAGTATTGATCAGTACTGACTGTCCTCAGTGTTGTCCATCACGTCGATGGTCTCCGTGGGGGGGGCAGGGTCACCATCAGACGTCGTGCTAACGTTAGCCGTCCTGTTAGCTGCTCTGTTAGCGGTAGCCGGCGGTCTCCTAGCGTTAGCCCCTCTGCTGGTCTTGGTGCTGGGTCTGGAAACCAGAGGACTTCCTGTGGTCCTCCTCTTCCTCTGAGCCTGACCACACACACATCACAACACACACTCATTACATCACAGCTGTGATGACATCATCGTGATGTCATCTGAAGACATTTGGTAAATGGACTTGCATTTATATAGCGCTTTTCTAGTCTTCCGACCACTCAAAGCGCTTTACACTACATGTCAGCATTCACCCATTCACACATTCACACATTCACACACTGATATCAGAGGCTGCTGAGGACCCAACTCTGCCCATCAGGATGTAATCTAAATACTCATTCACACACCGATGGCTCTGCCTTCGGGAGCAATTTGGGCTTAAGTGTCTTGCTCAAGGACACATCGACATGTGACCGGAGCAGCCGGGGATCGAACCACCGACCTTCTGATTGGTGGACGACCTGCTCTACCCTCTGAGCTCAGATCAGCTTGTACTGATAACATTTTGATGTAGACGTGCAGTGGTGTCTCTGTGGTCTACATGTTATCAACCTTTAACAGAAACACAGCTTCACTTCTACTGTTTCTACTCTGGTTATTGGTTGTTAATGAATCTGGAGATCAGCAGAGTGGAAACAGATAAACTGATCTGAGCTCAGCCTGAATGTGATCAAACATGAAAAGAAGAAGAAGAAGACGTACAGCGCTGCTCATATCAGAGACCCTGAAGACGCTGCAGAGGAAACACAGACGGACAGACATTAGACTGAGTTAGGTTATTATTCATTCATTATTAATACAGAAATCAACCAACTAATACATTATGATGTTATTACAGACTAAACTTTACTGATCCTCAACAGTATATAAAGTAGTTAAAGGGGAGCGGCGAGCTTGTGGCGGCCACAGAGATCCACCTTCACCAGCTCAGGGCCCGACGCCCACTTTTAACAGTGGTTGCCAGGCAACCAGGCATCAGCTTTGGGTTTCAACAACTGAAAACAGGATTGGCATTTTTAGTTACCGTATATTTAGAGTAATGAATAGTGATGTTACGTGCTGTACCGAGGCTTCGGAGCGTGTGTCGAGTAATCCAGGAAGTTTTCTGTGAAGCGTATTGGATGCTCGTATCGTTTTAGACCAACGACGTCATTGAAGACGCCCGCAGCCGAAATACAGTTGAGAACTTATTATTCCTGAATAAAAACGAATAATGTCCCCCATCTATCATTTTCCTTTAGTTACACAAACACATTCACTGCCCTCTGACCGGTTAAACCACTGCCACACATCTGGAATATATCTGCCTGTTTATACTCTTTGACCGACAGGTGGTTTCGTGTGCACATGAAGCCCAGATAAAGCCTCGTCAAATGAACCTATAGTGAACCAATTAGCTGGAGAGCTTCATGAAGCTTCATCTCACCATCACTACTTCAGAGCTTCATGAAGCTTCATCTCACCATCACTACTTCAGAGCTTCATCTCACCATCACTACTTCAGAGCTTCATGAAGCTTCATCTCACCACCACTACTTCAGAGCTTCATGAAGCTTCATCTCACCATCACTACTTCAGAGCTTCATGAACCTTCATCTCACCATCACTACTTCAGAGCTTCATGAAGCTTCATCTCACCATCACTACTTCAGAGCTTCATGAAGCTTCATCTCACCATCACTACTTCAGAGCTTCATGAAGCCTCATCTCACATCACTATTTCAGAGCTTCATCTCACATCACTACTTCAGCGCTTCATCTCACCATCACTACTTCAGAGCTTCATGAAGCTTCATCTCACCATCACTACTTCAGAGCTTCATGAAGCTTCATCTCACCATCACTACTTCAGAGCTTCATGAAGCTTCATCTCACCATCACTACTTCAGAGCTTCAACTCACCATCACTACTTCAGAGCTTCAACTCACCATCACTACTTCAGAGCTTCATCTCACCATCACTACTTCAGAGCTTCAACTCACCATCACTACTTCCGAGCTTCATGAAGCTTCATCTCACCATCACTACTTTAGAGCTTCATGAAGCTTCATCTCACCATCGCTACTTTAGAGCTTCATGAAGCTTCATCTCACCATCACTACTTCAGAGCTTCATGAAGCTTCATCTCACCATCCCTACTTCAGAGCTTCATCTCATCATCACTACTTCAGAGCTTCATGAAGCTTCATCTCACCATCACTACTTCAGAGCTTCATGAAGCTTCATTTCACCATCACTATTTCAGAGCTTCATGATGCTTCATCTCACCATCACTACTTCAGAGCTTCATGAAGCTTCATCTCACCATCACTACTTCAGAGCTTCATGAAGCTTCATCTCACCATCACTACTTCAGAGCTTCATGAAGCTTCATTTCACCATCACTATTTCAGAGCTTCATGATGCTTCATCTCACATCACTACTTCAGAGATTCATGAAGCTTCATTTCACCATCACTATTTCTGAGCTTCATGATGCTTCATCTCACCATCACTACTTCAGAGCTTCATGAAGCTTCATCTCACCATCACTACTTCAGAGCTTCATCTCACCATCACTACTTCAGAGCTTCATCTCACCATCACTACTTCAGAGCTTCATGAAGCTTCATCTCACCATCACTACTTCAGAGCTTCATGAAGTTTCATCTCACCATCACTACTTCAGAGCTTCATGAAGCTTCATCTCACATCACTACTTCAGAGCTTCATGAAGCTTCATCTCACCATCACTACTTCAGAGCTTCATGAAGCTTCATCTCACCATCACTAGTAATGAAGATATGATGTAGTACGTCAGCTTAATAAAAGAATAAAAGCTTTATCACAGTAATTATCTGTTAACGTGTCCACCGTCACTTCCTGCTAAATTAAAAACCTTCACTTCAAAGATCCCTCAAAAATCAATGACAGCGATATTTAAATATCACTAATGGGTTCACGTAGGTATGAAAAGAGGATTTATCGATACAGATTTCATTATCGATTCCTCTTATCAATCTGATTCTTTATTGATTCCTTATTAATTGATCTGAGAAAAGACGCTTTTTCTCAGACCACCAGACCTCCAGACCCCCGGACCCCAGACCCCCAGACCACCAGACCTCCAGACCCCCAGACCACCAGACCACCAGACCCCCGGACCCCAGACCCCCAGACCACCAGACCACCAGACCTCCAGACCCCCGGACCCCAGACCACAAGACCACCAGACCACCAGACCACCAGACCTCCAGACCCCCGGACCCCAGACCACTAGACCCCCAGACCACCAGACCACCAGACCCCCGGACCCCAGACCCCCAGACCACCAGACCTCCAGACCACCAGACCACCAGACCTCCAGACCCCCGGACCCCAGACCACAAGACCACCAGACCACCAGACCCCCGGACCCCAGACCCCCAGACCTCCAGACCCCAGACCACTAGACCCCCAGACCACCAGACCACCAGACCCCCGGACCCCAGACCCCCAGACCACCAGACCTCCAGACCCCAGACCACTAGACCCCCGGACCCCAGACCCCCAGACCTCCAGACCACTAGACCCCCAGACCCCCAGACCACCAGACCTCCAGACCCCAGACCACCAGACCCCCGGACCCCAGACCCCCAGACCTCCAGACCCCAGACCACTAGACCCCCAGACCCCCAGACCACCAGACCACCAGACCCCCAGACCCCCGCCCTTGGTTTAGAAATCCTCCCTGTTTCTGAGGTCAGAAGGTTGGCAGGTTTGGGAACCATCATGGAACCAGTATAGAACCAGTATGGAACCAGTATAAAACCAGTATGGGACCAGTATGGGACCAGTATGGAACCACTATGGAACCAGTATGGAACCAGTATGGGACCAGTATGGGACCAGTATGGGACCAGTGTGGGACCAGTATGGAACCAGTATGGGACCAGTATGGGACCACTATGGAACCAGTATGGGACCAGTATGGGACCACTATGGAACCAGTATGGGACCAGTATGGGACCAGTATGGAACCAGTATGGGACCAGTATGGAACCAGTATGGAACCAGTATGGAACCAGTATGGGACCAGATTAATACCGATATATGATACAAATAGACTGATAACAGGAAAACGACTGTTTATTTCTGTGTATCGGTGTTTTATACATGGTGTCCTATCAGCTGCTGGATTAATAAATTATCGATCACAATAGTCCTGTTTTATATCGATGACCACAGCTCAGCAGTTAAACAGGCTGTAGGTGTTGTGTTCAGTTCGGTTCCCTTTCGAAACCTGTTTCTCTCTCGCTGTTCTCTGCTGTTCAACGGTGATTTAATTCGTTTAAATATAAATAAACTTTCAGTTAGAGGCGACAGATTGATGTTACAGGAAACTTTACGCTCAGTTAAGACTCAAAGTTTCGCTGGGAAACAGACAGAGTTAGCATGACAGCTAAAGCTAGCTGTGTTCACTCACCGTCAGTGTGTTGCTCTCCTGTTAGCTGTTAGCTGTTAGCTGTTAGCCGTTAGCTGTTAGCCGTTAGCTGTTAGCTGTTCTGTAGTTCTGTAGTTCAGCAGCATTAACGTTCACACACTGAAACATTAAAGGATAAACTGACTGATTTATCACCTCCGAACAGCTGATGCTAATGTTAGCTTCAGGTTAGCATCTGCCGCCTGGTTAGAGCCATTCAGAGGTTTGAGCAGTCTTCTTCTTCTGCTTCTTCTTCTTCTGTACCGGAAGCTGTTAAGCAGAGTTACAGAATCACTTCCGCCACCTGCTGTTCCACAGTGTGAACCACACATAATAAACATATTAAACATATTAAACATATTAAACATATGAAACATGTTAAACATGCTAAACATAATAAACATGTTAAACATGTTAAACATGTTAAACATGTTAAACATATTAAACATAATAAACATAATAAACATATTAAACATATTAAACATAATAAACATAATAAACATATTAAACATAATAAACATATTAAACATATTAAACATAATAAACATAATAAACATATTAAACATATTAAACATATTAAACATATTAAACGTGATGCATAAAACACTTCATGGTAACGATTGTTTTTATATTAAAATCCATGTTAACATCAATCATCCATATATATATATCTATATATATATAAATATATATACTTATATATATATATAGATATATATATATATATATATATATATATATAAACTCGGAAAAAAAAGTTTAGAAATTTGTGTTTGGTGGATTATTTCTGGCACCTCCTCCTCATGCTGGTCACACGTTGCTGTGAGATGGCGTTCCATTCCTCAACCAGGACTCGTTGCAGGTCGGCCAGCGTGGTTGTGTTGGTCTCTCTAACACGTACAGCACGCTCAAGCTGATCTCACAAGTGTTCAGTTGGGTTGAGGTCTGGACTCTCGGCAGGCCGCTCCACTCTCTCTACTCCCACATTGTGGAGGTAGTCTGTGATAACCGCTCCACTCTCTCTACTCCCACATTGTGGAGGTAGTCTGTGATAACCGCTCCACTCTCTCTACTCCCACATTGTGGAGGTAGTCTGTGAAAACCCTGGCTCTGTGGGGGGAGCGTTGTCATCTTGGAGGATGAAGTTAGATCCCAGACTGTGGAGATATGGGATCACCACTGGCTGCAGAATCTCATCCCGATATCTCACTGCATTGAGATGGACTTCAATGATGACAAGCCTTGTTTTGCCAGTGAGGAAGATGCCCCCCCACATCATGACACTGCCCCCCCACACCATGACACTGCCCCCCCACACCATGACACTGCCCCCCCACACCATGACACTGCCCCCCCACACCATGACACTGCCCCCACCAAAAGCTGTTTCTCCGTCGGTACAACAATCAGCATGGCAGGAGAATACACTGTTTAGCATTGGCAGAGCATTTTGGCAAATTTTACATGGGCGCTACCCACATAATCAGCCGTGCTGCTCATCCCACAAATGCATGAACCTTACAAGTTGGACCTCATTCTGAAGGTAAATAAACAGGCTTTCCAACCATGTAAAATACAATGACAATTAGCATTGTAACAACAGAGAAATAATCAACCAAACACAAATTTCCAAACTTTTTTTTCAGAGTTTATATATATATATATATATATATATATATATATACACATATACACACACACACACACACACACACACACACACACACACACACACACACACACACACACACACACACACACAGTCACCCACCTCCTACCTGTACAGGTAAACTAACAGAGACACCCACCTCCTACCTGTACAGGTAAACTAACAGAGACACCCACCTCCTGTCTACCTGCACAGGTAAACTAACAGAGAGACAGAGTGTAACACAGACAGAAGAGGAAACAGGAGAGATTTTCAGCAGAGATGAATAAAATCAGGATGTTGTTCAACAAAGCAAAGAAGGTAAAAACTCATATTATTGTTATTGTTGTTATTATTGTTATTATTATTGTTTGTTATTGGAATTATTATTGTTCCTGTTCTTGTTGTTATTATATTATTGTTATTGTTATTAATATTGTTGTTGTTATTGGAATTATTACTGTATATATTTTATATATTTATATAATTATAACTGAAAAACAACAGAAACTGATGGTCAGTTCAGAAATAGAATCTACAGAATAGATCTGTCGATGATCCGCTGATATTAATTTACTGATTAAAAATACATACAGCTGTATTAATATGATTTACTGATATTATATTATACAATATACAGTATAATATAATAACATAATATTAAATGTAGTTATTAAAGAACAGTGACAGGAAATCTAAAGCTGAAAAATAGACACTACTCAATAATAATGACTAATAATGAATAAAATATCAGTAAATAGAAATAAATAATAATTCATAAAATATCAATAAATAAATAAAAACAAAAGTAAACGGAAACTAAGTTTAAAAATATTTTATGAACTGATCATATGTTTTTCTGTTTCAGGTGTTCTGCGGTCGCTGCTTGTCTCAATTTGTCGCTCTACTTCAGATTCATGAATTCAGTCAAAGTGCTGCAGTCTGAAGACCAGACGACAGACACGTTACCTGTCTCAGACCCGGTGTTATAAAAAACTCTGTACTGTTGTAATAATGATACAATAAAAACGTGATGATGTTATCAGAAAATAAAAAGAGTAATAGTGTTTGTACTTTATGATCAATAAAAACCTGATTAGACTTTCTGATCAGTAACTCAGGTAAATCATAAAGTCAAGAGAGAAGTATTCAGTGAACATGTGATGAAGATATAATTACACAGTAATAAGTTCATATGAAGTTCTGATGAAATCTGTGGATCACCAGACGAACAGAGTTTATGTTTCTGAAACATTTTACAAACTAGCAACAACGCGACTAGCAACAGCAACAATGTGACTAGCAACATCGCGACTAGCAACAACGCGACTAGCAACAATGTGACTAGCAACAACGTGACTAGCGACAACGCAACTAGTGACAGCAAGACTAGCAACAACGTGACTAGCAACAACGTGACTTGCATCGATGTGACTAGCAACAACGTGACTTGCAACGATGTGACTAGCAACAACGTGATGGACGTGACGAGTAACAACGTGACAAGCAACAACGTGACAAGCAACAACGTGACAAGCAACAACGTGACGAGCAACGTGACGAGCAACGTGACGAGCAACAACTTGACTAGCAACAACATGACTAACAACGTGACTAGCAACAACGTGACTAGCAACAGCGTGATGAGCAACAGCGTGACGAGCAACAACGTGACTAGCAACAGCGTGATGAGCAACAGCGTGACGAGCAACAACGTGATGAGCAACAACGTGACGAGCAACAACGTGATGGACGTGACGAGTAACGTGACAAGCAACAACGTGACAAGCAACAACGTGACAAGCAACAACGTGACAAGCAACGTGACTAGCAACAACTTGACTTGCAACAACATGACTAACAACGTGACTAGCAACAACGTGACTAGCAACAGCGTGACGAGCAACAACGTGACGAGCAACGTGACGAGCAACAACGTGACGAGCAACAACGTGACGAACAACAACGTGACTAGCAACAACGTGACTAGCAACAATGTGACTAGCAACAACGTGACGAACAACAACGTGACAAGCAACAACGTGACAAGCAACGTGACGAGCAACGTGACAAGCAACAACGTGACGAGCAACGTGACTAGCAACAACTTGACTTGCAACAACATGACTAACAACGTGACTAGCAACAACGTGACTAGCAACAGCATGACGAGCAACAACGTGATGAGCAACAACGTGATGAGCAACAACGTGACGAGCAACAACGTGACGAGCAACAGCGTGACGAGCAACGTGACGAGCAACAACGTGACTAGCAACAACGTGACTAGCAACAGCGTGACGAGCAACAACGTGATGAGCAACAACGTGACGAGCAACAACGTGACGAGCAACAGCGTGACGAGCAACAACGTGACGAGCAACAACGTGACGAACAACAACGTGACTAGCAACAACGTGACTAGCAACAACGTGACTAGCAACAACGTGACGAACAACAACGTGACTAGCAACAACGTGACTAGCAACAACGTGACAAGCAACAACGTGACAAACAACAACGTGACTAGCAACAAAGTTACTAGCAACAACGTGACTAGCAAAAACGTAACTAGCAATGTGACTAGCAACAATGTGACTAGCAACAATGTGACGAACAACGTGACTAGCAAAAACGTGAATAGCAACAGCATGACTAGCAACAATGTGACGAACGTGATGAACAACGTGACTAGCAACAGCATGACTAGCAACAATGTGAGGAACAACAGCGTGACTAGCTAAAAGTTCACATTGTGAATTTAAAGTCAGAAACTGAAACTTCTGATGAGTTTATTTCTTGTTTCAGACATTTTACAATGATGATGACATAACTGAGAGTGAAGATGATCATTTGTTACACGAACCAGATTTGAATGATTCATTACATTTCTGTTACCTGTCTGCTACTTCCTGTCCAGACAGAGGCTAATTAGCATGAAGCTAACAGTTGTACCGTAGTTTTAGTCTGAACAAACAAAATAAATAAAATCAAACTGAACTAACAGAAACCAGTCATGTCCAGTAGAGTCGCCAGTCTGTGAGTACAGCTGACTCCTCCTGTGCTAACATTGCATTATGGGTACTGTAGTGCTGAGCTGTGACCCGGCGTAGAGGGAACGCTCATTTCGTGGCGGGGGACTTCCGGTCGGGCCCCGCAGAGTCTGCTTTAAGGCCGAACCTTCATGAACGCCAGCGGCTGAACGTACCACTGAGCCAGGACACCTGAACGCAGCACAGCTGAGGAGAGACACACAGGTGAGAGAGAGACAGGTGAGAGGGTCAATGTGATGTCATCAAACGCCAGGTCACATGACTTGGCGTGGTACACTTTGTGCTGCTGTAACTGCACGGCTTCATTCGGTGGCATTACTATTGTAACGTTACGACTCAACCGGTTGGTATGTATAACGTGACGTTACGACTCAACCAGTTGGTATTTATAACGTGACGTTACGACTCAACCGGTTGGTATTTATAACGTAACGTTACGACTCAACCGGTTGGTATGTATAACGTGACGTTACGACTCAACCGGTTGGTATGTATAACGTGACGTTACGACTCAACCGGTTGGTATTTATAACGTGACGTTACGACTCAACCAGTTGGTATTTATAACGTGACGTTACGACTCAACCGGTTGGTATTTATAACGTGACGTTACGACTCAACCGGTTGGTATTTATAACGTGACGTTACGACTCAACCAGTTGGTATTTATAACGTGACGTTACGACTCAACCGGTTGGTATTTATAACGTGACGTTACGACTCAACCGGTTGGTATTTATAACGTGACGTTACGACTCAACCGGTTGGTATTTATAACGTGACGTTACGACTCAACCGGTTGGTATTTATAACGGATTCCCTCAGCTGAGAATCAGAGTATCGGTTCCTCTTCGTTCCGTCACCGAGGCCCGCAGGATGGCAAGAATGGTGACACAATTTCAAAAGGAGTTGATTAGTGAAAGACGCTTTTTAGCCGATTTCAATCTCAAACTCTGAACACGACCTCCTCTGGACCAGGTCAGGTCTGCAGCATCAGTTACCATGGCAATCTAGCCAGGTTTAAAGCAGGGGTGAAAACGGGCCGTTCCGGTCCGGTACTCCGTACCAATAAAAGATTCAGTGCCGGTACGCAGTACCTGCCTGCCAGAACCCACATCCAACCCGCCACGGTCTGCTAACGTCAGGTCATCATACAGTTCGTTGTTTTCAGCTTGGTTTGTTTGTCTGTCTGTCTGTTTGTTTGTACATGCATTATGTTTCTCTTTCATTAACATTGAGAGATAGTGCATCTGTGCTGCATTCAAGTGGTGTCGGAATAACAGGAAAAATTAGTTTCCGACTGGGAAAATTACCATGAACGCCCCCTCAAGTCAACTCAAAAACAGCTAACATGTTTAAGACCATCCGAGGAGCACCTGAATGCACCGCTGTCTGCACTCTTCTAGTTTTCATATAATTTACGTCTGAATGGTTCCAGTGGTGGTGCGTTTGTGCCCAGCAGACGGGCAGGTTTAGGGTGCGTTTTTGCCCAGCAGACGGGCAGGTTTAGGGTTGGGTTTAGGGTGCGTTTGTGCCCAGCAGACGGGCAGGTTTAGGGTTGGGTTTAGGGTGCGTTTGTGCCCAGCAGACGGGCAGGTTTAGGGTTAGGTTTAGGGTGCGTTTGTGCCCAGCAGACGGGCAGGTTTAGGGTTGGGTTTAGGGTGCGTTTGTGCCCAGCAGACCAGCAGGTTTAGGGTTAGGGTGCGTTTGTGCCCAGTAGACCAGGTTTAGGGTTAGGTTTAGGGTGCGTTTGTGCCCAGCAGACCAGGTTTAGGGTTGGGTTTAGGGTGCGTTTGTGCCCAGCAGACCAGCAGGTTTAGGGTTAGGGTGCGTTTGTGCCCAGCAGACCAGCAGGTTTAGGGTTAGGTTTAGGGTGCGTTTGTGCCGTGTGTAAGTGTGAGCTACCTTCAACTATAGGCTCAACATAGCTCGCTTCATGGTTCACCTGTGTGTGTGTTCACCTGTGTGTGTGTTCACCTGTGTGTGTGTTCACCTGTGTGTGTGTTCACCTGTGTGTGCAGCTCTAAGTGGAGGAGAAGCCCATGGAATCCACCTGGTTCATCTTCAGGTGGTTGTCGAGGATCTGGAAGATCTCCTGGATGTTCGGGACGTAACCCGACTGAAGCTTCGACCACACAGGGACGTCTGTGAGAGGGGACAGGAAACACTGTTACACCGAGAAGTACCAGTCACAAAGAGGGGACAGGAAACATTGTTACACCGGGAAGTACCAGTCACAGAGAGGGGACAGGAAACATTGTTACACCGGGAAGTACCAGTCACAGAGAGGGGACAGGAAACACTGTTACACCGGGAAGTACCAGTCACAAAGAGGGGACAGGAAACATTGTTACACCGGGAAGTACCAGTCACAGAGAGGGGACAGGAAACACTGTTACACCGGGAAGTACCAGTCACAGAGAGGGGACAGGAAACACTGTTACACCGGGAAGTACCAGTCACAGAGAGGGGACAGGAAACACTGTTACACCGAGAACTACCAGTCAGAGAGAGGGGAAAGGAAACACTGTTACACCGGGAAGTACCAGTCAGAGAGAGGGGACAGGAAACACTGTTACACCGGGAAGTACCAGTCACAGAGAGGGGACAGGAAACACTGTTACACCGAGAACTACCAGTCAGAGAGAGGGGAAAGGAAACACTGTTACACCGGGAAGTACCAGTCAGAGAGAGGGGACAGGAAACACTGTAACACCGGGAAGTACCAGTCACAGAGAGGGGACAGGAAACACTGTTACACCGGGAAGTACCAGTCACAGAGAGGGGACAGGAAACACTGTTACACCGAGAACTACCAGTCAGAGAGAGGGGACAGGAAATACTGTAACACCGGGAAGTACCAGTCAGAGAGAGGGGACAGGAAACACAGTCAGAGAGAGGGACAGGAAAACACCGGGAAGTACCAGTCAGAGAGAGGGGACAGGAAACACTGTTACACGAGTACCAGTCAGAGAGAGGGGACAGGAAACACTGTTACACCGGGAAGTACCAGTCACAGAGAGGGGACAGAAAACACTGTTACACCGAGAACTACCAGTCAGAGAGAGGGGACAGGAAACACTGTTACACCGGGAAGTACCAGTCAGAGAGAGGGGACAGGAAACACTGTAACACCGGGAAGTACCAGTCAGAGAGAGGGGACAGGAAACACCGTTACACCGAGAAGTACCAGTCAGAGAGAGGGGACAGGAAACACCGTTACACCGAGAAGTACCAGTCACAGAGAGAGGACAGGAAACACCGTTTTCTACCTCGTCCTGTCCTCCAATCAGAACTAAACGTTCACAATGAGGTCATGTTTTAGACCAATCAGAACTCACCATTCAGTGTGACCTCGAAGGCTCCTGTAGACAGGAAGTGAGTCTCCATCATGTTACAGAGGAAGAAGGCCATCAGACAGGAGAAGATCTGACAAACAACAACAACAGTGACGGGGTTAAATCTGTTGCTGTGGTAACCAGCTGAAGCATCTGTTGTCATGGTAACAGGTACCTTGTTGTCCTGACTCCAGGTCCAGGCTCTGGGAGTGTCAAGGCCGAGGAGGATGAAGGGATTCTGACCGCTGACAATCAGCAGGATGGAGAGGAGCTTCAGGTAGGATATCAGGTTACCAACACACCTGAGGAGAGACGACAGGTTACCAACACACCTGAGGAGAGCGACAGGTTACCAACACACCTGAGGAGAGATATCAGGTTATGAACACACCTGAGGAGAGATATCAGGTTATGAACACACCTGATGAGAGATATCAGGTTACCAACACACCTGATGAGAGATATCAGGTTACCAACACACCTGATGAGAGACGACAGGTTACCAACACACCTGAGGAGAGATATCAGGTTACCAACACACCTGAGGAGAGATATCAGGTTACCAACACACCTGAGGAGAGATATCAGGTTACCAACACACCTGAGGAGAGATATCAGGTTACCAACACACCTGATGAGAGATATCAGGTTACCAACACACCTGAGGAGAGATATCAGGTTACCAACACACCTGAGGAGAGATATCAGGTTACCAACACACCTGAGGAGAGACGACAGGTTGAAGGGGGTAGTTTAGTGATGTCAGAGCTCACCTGTTGAAGGGGGTTGGGGGATGGTTTTCTCCCTCGATGCGGATGTCCGGGTACAGCTGGCTGATGGCTCTGGAGTACTCCTGGAACACTTTACTGTAGCCTCAGGAGATACTGGAAATACACAGAGAGGATACACCTGTCAGGTATGTGACTGGCAAAGGTCCAAAAAGCAGGAAAATCGACGGAGCGTCTGGATCCTCCCACTCACTAAATACCACCACGCCCTGATCATATACCTATACATGATTATATACATATACATGACCACATACACGTATATATGATCATATACATACAGTATATATGACCATTTACAAATATATATGACCACACACCACTGCCATGTTAAATACTGTATATCTACTGCATATCTACTGTAGAACTACTGTAGAACTACTAAAGATCTACTGTATATCTACTGCATATCTACTGTAGAACTACTGTAGATCTACTGTAGAACTACTGTAGATCTACTGTAGAACTACTAAAGATCTACTGTATATCTACTATAGATCTACTGTAGAACTACTGTAGATCTACTATAGAACTACTAAAGATCTACTGTATATCTACTATAGATCTACTGTATATCTACTATAGAACTACTAAAGATCTACTGTATATCTACTATAGATCTACTGTAGAACTACTGTATATCTACTGTAGAACTACTGTAGATCTACTATAGAACTACTAAAGATCTACTGTATATCTACTATAGATCTACTGTATATCTACTATAGATCTACTATAGATCTACTGTATATCTACTGTAGAACTACTGTAGAACTACTGTATATCTACTGTAGAACTACTGTATA
>CAKAOJ020000309.1:70000-80000 GCA_916701645.2 Sebastolobus alascanus
TGAAGGATTCACTGTGAACCACACCGGGTGTCCGTATACATGATCCTGTTCACATGTTTGATGGTGTGTGCAGAGATTCTCAGGGACAGTAGCCTCTTCTCCGTCACGGTAACCATGGTAACCTCCGGGTAATGTCCAGGTGGAGGCGCTGCAGGCGGAGATCTCGGAGCTGGCGAAGAGGCTTCGATATGAAGTTTCAGTCCGAGCTGCAGAGAGAGGCTGGACGGAGAAACAGAGCCGGTAAGAAACAACACAAACAAATAACAACATCAGATTCATTTTAAACATCTAAAGTCTAAATCTTTGTGAGTCAAAGAAACCCCCTTATTGTCAATCTAGCTAGGAAAGCCATCCATCCTCTGAATGCTCTAGGTCTCTAGTTTGATCCATCCATCCTCTGAATGCTCTAGATCTCTAGTTTGATCCATCCATCCTCTGAATGTTCTAGGTCTCTAGTTTGTGGCTGTAAAGTTTCACGAGGCTGTGATTATCCTAGAGGTCACCACAGGTCATTTTATACAGTGAGGTCAATGAAATGTCTCCTATGGGGACTAACATCATCACACATGAATCCAGTTGAGCTCATTGGATCCACCAGAGTCTCAGCTTTACACTGATACACAATTTATGGAATTCAACACTGTTTTTGGACCCCAGGATGCAGAAATATTCAGATACACCATTTTAGAATAGGAGACAATAACACATTTATACTGCATGTGATTATCATAAAGTGGGCATGTCTGTAAAGGGGAGACTCGTGGGTACCCAGAGAACCCATTTACATTCACATATCTGGAGGTCAGAGGTCAAGGGACCCCTTTGAAAATGGTATAGTCTATAATCAGCCTTTTTACTGTTATAATATATTTTATTTACTGCTGTGTAAAAGGCCAAAGCCTTTTCAAAAACCTGTTCTCTGTGTGAACTGCAATTGACCTCTGTTTTTCCGGTGTTTTGAGTTAGGAATATAACCATTTAATTGGGTCTCTGATGCTTCAAAGTTAAGGGAGTGAAATAATAGATAAGACAATGACAGAAGCGTATAACCATTTAATTGGGTCTCTTATGGTTCAAGGTTAAAAGAATAGAGAAGGCGATGTCAGAAGTGTATAAAAAGAGCATGTAGGATGCAAGGGTTAGGATTCTACCACTCTGCAGACTCTCGAATAAACAGACAAGGAACTCAAGAAATCAGTGTCTTCATTTGCTTATTGAAAAAATACTACAATGGCCATGCCAGTTTTCCCTCGCCAAAACTTGTAGCATTATTTAGCTTCTTTCCCGACGAGCTATGACGTGGTTGGTACCGATGGGTGCCTTAGGTCGTCTAGTTTCATATGATACCAGTATCGACTCTAGCTCTGGAGCTGAGCCTGTTACAGTCTCTTAAAGACCGTAATGTCAGTCGGCCGCTGGTCTCAGAGGGTTAATGATTCTGTCAGAGGAAGAAGAATCTGTCCTTTTGTTTCTCGTCAGGTTCCAGTTCAAGAAGAATCTGCGTCGTATTGTTTCTCAGCTGTACATCAGAGATAACTGTCACCCCTTCAAAGCCAGTCTATTGGTCTGGGTTCAGCTGCCCATGTGGATCAGCCTCTCTCTGGCCCTGCGGAACCTGAGTCTGGATCAGTCTGGTAAGCTAACACCGAGTCCGGACCAGTCTGGTAGAACTAAATTAACAACGAGTAAACTGAGTCTGGATCAGTCCAGTGAGCTCAAGCTGACCCTGGACCAGGTCTTTGTTCCATTAACTAGTAGTAAACTGAGTCTGGATCAGTCCGGTTAACTGACCCTGGAACAGGACTTCCGTCCACTACCTAGCAGTAAACTGTGTTGTTTGCAGGTCTGCAGTCTGGTCTGGCAGAAGGGGGCGCTCTGTGGTTCCCTGACCTCACCTTACCGGACTCCACCTGGATCCTGCCGGTCTGTCTGGGACTCACCAACCTGCTCATCGTAGAGGTCAGTCTGTTCAGCAGGTGTGTGATCACCTGACCTGATGATGTCATCTAACCTAATCCCCCTCTCTTCTTCTTCTTCAGGTGTTTTCTCTTCAGAGAGTCAACCCGTCTCGTTTCCAGAGGATCGTAACGAACGCCATCAGAGCGTTCTCCGTGTTGATGATTCCCATCGCTGCTGCAGTTCCTTCTGTGAGTTAAACAAACAGCATGAAATCAAATCAGAGCAGCTTCTCTAGTTTCATATGATACCAGTATCTTCTACCTCTAAAACTGAACCCGCTACAACCTCTGAAAAACGTAGTCGGCTGAGAGCCGGCGCCCTCAAGGAGTGGAAGAGGTTAAAAAGCGAGTGAAACAACACCTAATGCGCCTCGAACCACTTGTTGAACCGTTTATCTTGTACAGGAATCCGTTGTAAACTTTCACTTTGTGTTTTCAGTGTTCATTATTAGATATAAGTGAATGTATCGTAATACAGTTAGGAAGAGTAGCTGAAATTCTGCATCTGTAAAATCCTGTAACACCAGTTTACCTCCCCCCCCCCTCCCTCCCCCCCCCCTCCCTCTCCTCCCCCCCCCCTCTCCCCCCCCCCCCCCCCCCCCAGTCCATGGCTCTCTACTGGTTTACCTCCAGTCTGGTTGGATTCAGTCACAACCTCGTCCTTCGTTCTGCTGCCATCCACAAAATCCTCAAACTCCAGACTCCGCGATCGGATTCTCCATACAGAGACCTGCTGTCTGCCTTCATCAGCAAATACTGCAAATAAATACACAGAGTACTGCTAGTACACATCAAATACTTTACTGCTTCATGTCCTCGTCACTTATATTTCCTCTGAATGTTCTGACTGTTCAAACAGAAGATCTGATAAACGTGTTGATAAACTGAGTCTCTGAGTCTCCTTCACTTATTAAAATATTTAAATCACACACACGTGTGTGTATGAGTACACATTATAAATTCTGTATATACACATATACAGTATACACATATATACATATGGGGAAAAAATGATTCAAAATTAAGTAGTAAAACAAAACAAAAAATAAAAAACCCAAAAAACCCAAAATTAATCAAATAATACATACGTACAGATTAATTAATTAATATTTCGCATAGGAAAAGATACATACAGTATACATGCTTTGAAATATAGACAGATTTGTATATGTTCAAGTATATAGGCTTATTTACCATCAGTTACCAACACTACGTTCTAGTGTGCAGAGGTTCCTGGTGGGGGGGGGGGGGGTATCAGAGTCTGTGTAGGAGGTCAGCTTTAGAGAATCTGTCGATGATGGTGTTACTGTGGGAGGGAGGCAGTCCTGTTAGTCCAGAGCAATGAGGGACCGGCAGGGACTTCCTGTTGAAACAATAACAGGAAGAATCAACGTGACCTCTGACTCTGAACATTTCCTGTTTATTATTTCCTCGGCGACCAGCTGACGCCCAGTAACAAACAGATGAAGAAATGAATCCTTTACAATGAAAACCACTGTGTTACTGGTCCATACTGGTCTTAATGGTTTTATATTCAACAGAATCTGACCTGCACCAGTTGATCACTTCAGGTATTCACCTTTATTGATCTTTGTTCTCCTTGGGTGATAGAATAAGAAAACTGAATGGAAGCTCAGTACTGCCATGAAAATAAAAAAATTGGAAGGCAGTGAACCAGTTAATATGAGTAACATGACCTTTAACCAATCAGATCGACCTGATCAATTAACCAGTTAATGAGTCACATGACCTTTAACCAATCAGATCGACCTGATCAATTAACCAGTTAATGAGTCACATGACCTTCAACCAATCGGATCGACCTGATCAATGAACCAGTTAATGAGTCACATGACCTTCAACCAATCGGATCGACCTGATCAATGAACCAGTTAATGAGTCACATGACCTTCAACCAATCGGATCGACCTGATCAATGAACCAGTTAATGAGTCACATGACCTTTAACCAATCGGATCGACCTGATCAATGAACCAGTTAATGAGTCACATGACCTTTAACCAATCGGATCGACCTGATCAATGAACCAGTTAATGAGTCACATGACCTTTAACCAATCGGATCGACCTAATCAATGAACCAGTTAATGTCACATGACCTTTAACCAATCAGATCGACCTGATCAATGAACCACTTAATGAATCACATGACCTATAACCTATCAGATCGACCTGATCAATGAACCAGTTAATGAGTCACATGACCTTTAACCAATCAGATCGACCTGATCAATGAACCAGTTAATGAGTCACATGACCTTTAACCAATCAGATCGACCTGATCAATGAACCAGTTAATGAGTCACATGACCTATAACCAATCAGATCGACCTGATCAATGAACCAGTTAATGAGTCACATGACCTTTAACCAATCAGATCGACCTGATCAATGAACCAGTTAATGAGTCACATGACCTTTAACCAATCAGATCGACCTGATCAATGAACCAGTTAATGAGTCACATGACCTTTAACCAATCAGATCGACCTGATCAATGAACCAGTTAATGAGTCACATGACCTATAACCAATCAGATCGACCTGATCAATGAACCAGTTAATGAGTCACATGACCTTTAACCAATCAGATCGACCTGATCAATGAACCAGTTAATGAGTCACATGACCTCTAACCAATCAGATCAACCTGATCAATGGACCTCATCTGCTGTGACTTTTAGTAGCAATCTGACATTTTGTTTACACGTAAATCAATTAATCAATCGATCAATAGAATCAGAAGTTTTACATTTTCTAATGAAACTCATCAATATTCAATCTGCTGGTAAATTAAAGGAGCTGATGTTAATTTAATAGATTCAAAGACCGACGTGTTGAAATGTTGAGGTGTTGACGTGTTGACGTGTTGAAGTGTTGACGTGTTGACGTGTTGACGAGTTGAAATGTTGACGTGTTGAAATGTTGACGTGTTGAAATGTTGACGTGTTGACGTGTTGACGTGTTGAAGTGTTGACGTGTTGACGTGTTGACGGGTTGAAATGTTGACGAGTTGAAATGTTGACGGGTTGAAATGTTGACGTGTTGAAGTGTTGACGTGTTGACGTGTTGACGAGTTGAAATGTTGACGGGTTGAAATGTTGACGTGTTGAAGTGTTGACGTGTTGAAGTGTTGACGTGTTGACGTGTTGAAGTGTTGAAATGTTGACGTGTTGAAATGTTGACGTGTTGACGTGTTGACGTGTTGAAGTGTTGACGTGTTGACGTGTTGACGGGTTGAAATGTTGACGAGTTGAAATGTTGACGTGTTGAAATGTTGACGTGTTGACGTGTTGAAGTGTTGAAATGTTGACGTGTTGAAATGTTGACGTGTTGAAGTGTTGAAATGTTGACGTGTTGAAGTGTTGACGTGTTGACGTGTTGAAGTGTTGACGTGTTGAAATGTTGAAGTGTTGACGTGTTGACGTGTTGACGTGTTGAAGTGTTGAAATGTTGACGTGTTGAAATGTTGAAGTGTTGAAATGTTGACGTGTTGACGTGTTGACGTTTTGAAGTGTTGACGTGTTGACGTTTTGAAGTGTTGACGTGTTGAAATGTTGACGTGTTGAAGTGTTGACGTGTTGAAATGTTGACGTGTTGAAGTGTTGACGTGTTGAAATGTTGACGTGTTGACGTGTTGACGTTTTGAAGTGTTGACGTGTTGACGTGTTGAAGTGTTGACGTGTTGACATTTTGAAGTGTTGACGTGTTGACGTTTTGAAGTGTTGACGTGTTGAAATGTTGACGTGTTGACGTGTTGAAGTGTTGACGTGTTGAAATGTTGACGTGTTGACGTGTTGAAGTGTTGACCTTTTGAAGTGTTGACGTGTTGACGTGTTGACGTGTTGAGGTGTTGACGTGTTGAAATGTTGACGTGTTGAAATGTTGACGTGTTGAAGTGTTGACGTGTTGAAATGTTGAAATGTTGACGTTTTGAAGTGTTGACGTGTTGAAATGTTGAAATGTTGACGTGTTGAAATGTTGACGTGTTGACGTGTTGACGTGTTGACGTTTTGAGGTGTTGACGTATTGAAATGTTGACGTGTTGAAGTGTTGAAATGTTGACGTGTTGAAATGTTGACGTGTTGAAGTGTTGACGTGTTGAAGTGTTGAAATGTTGAAATGTTGACGTTTTGAAGTGTTGACGTGTTGAAGTGTTGAAATGTTGAAATGTTGACGTGTTGACGTGTTGACGTGTTGACGTTTTGAGGTGTTGACGTATTGAAATGTTGACGTGTTGAAGTGTTGAAATGTTGACGTGTTGAAATGTTGACGTGTTGAAGTGTTGAAGTGTTGACGTGTTGAAATGTTGAAATGTTGACGTTTTGAAGTGTTGACGTGTTGAAATGTTGAAATGTTGACGTGTTGAAATGTTGACGTGTTGACGTGTTGACGTTTTGAGGTGTTGACGTATTGAAATGTTGACGTGTTGAAGTGTTGACGTGTTTAGTTCCATGTTACATTTTAATTTTAAACAGCTTGTTTTGTTTAATGAATTTATTTCTCTCGTTACTGAGACTGAAATAACACAAGTTAATTTAAAGCTATTATTAGTGCTATTATTAGAGCTATTATTAAAGCTATTGTTAGTGCTATTATTAGAGCTATTATTAGTGATATTATTAGAGCTATTGTTAAAGCTATTATTAGTGCTATTATTAGAGCTATTGTTATTGCTATTTTTAAAGCTATTATTAGTGCTATTACTAAAGCTATTATTAGAGCTATTATTAGTGCTATTATTAAAGCTATTATTAAAGCTATTATTGGAGCCATTATTAGAGCTATTATTAGTGCTATTTTTAGAGCTATTACTAAAGCTATTATTAGAGCTATTACTAAAGCTATTATTAGTGCTATTATTAGAGCTATTATTAGTGCTATTATTAGAGCTATTATTAGAGCTATTACTAAAGCTATTATTGGAGCCATTATTAGAGCTATTATTAGGGCTATTTTTAGAGCTATTACTAAAGCTATTATTGGAGCTATTATTAGAGCTATTATTAGTGCTATTTTTAGAGCTATTACTAAAGCTATTATTGGAGCCATTATTAGAGCTATTATTAGTGCTATTTTTAGAGCTATTACTAAAGCTATTATTGTAGCTATTATTAGAGCTATTATTAGTGCTATTATTAGAGCTATTACTAAAGCTATTATTGGAGCCATTATTAGAGCTATTATTAGTGCTATTTTTAGAGCTATTACTAAAGCTATTATTGGAGCTATTCTTAGAGCTATTATTAGTGCTATTATAAGAGCTATTATTAGAGCTATTAATAAAGCTATTATTGGAGCCATTATTAGAGCTATTATTAGTGCTATTTTTAGAGCTATTACTAAAGCTATTATTATAGCTATTATTAGAGCTATTACTAAAGCTATTATTAGAGCTATTACTAAAGCTATTATTAGTGCTATTATTAGAGCTATTATTATTGCTATTATTAGAGCTATTATTAGTGCTATTATAAGAGCTATTACTAAAGGTATTATTGGAGCTATTATTAGAGCTATTATTAGTGCTATTATTAGAGCTATTATTAGTGCCATTACGTATTAACTAGCATTTATCAGGTTAGTAAAATATTTTTCTGGTTACTGACAGACTGAAATAACACATAATTTAATTTAATGTTATTATTAGTATTATTATTAGTGCTATTACCGTATTAATTATTATTTATTAGGTTAGTGAAACATTTTTCTTCAGTTGTCAGTAACAGGAAACAGCTGTGTGAAGATAAACGATGAGTTCATTGATCAGCAGCAGATTACTAATTAATTATTATTATTAATGACTTCACTGCAGATAAATATAATATATAATATAATAGATATCAGATTCTGACTCGTTAACTCGTACTAGTATAGTATACTACTAGTATACTAGTATTAGTATTAGTATCTATGAGTATTAGTATTAGTACCTGTGAGTATAAGTATTGGTATCTATGAGTATTAGTATTAGTACCTATGACTATGAGTATTAGTATTAGTTCCTGTGAGTATAAGTTATAGTACCTATGAGTATTAGTATTAGTACCTATGAGTATTAGTATTAGTACTTGTTGGTATTAGCACTATTGAGTCAGTGTTGATCCTCCGTATTTCCGCTGGTCTGTGACAGAGAGCGGGTCCAGGATCAGGTCTTGGTCTCATGTGTGAGGCGGAGTCAGTCAGCAGCTTTAAACAGCTCACAGTCTGCAGATCAGATCAGTGTGTGCAGACCGGGACCAAGTTCAGACCAGGACCCAGTTCAGACCAGCACAGTTTAGACCGGGACCAAGTTCAGACCAGCACAGTTCAGACCAGCACAGTTCAGACCGGGACCCAGTTTAGACCGGGACCCAGTTCAGACCGGGACCCAGTTCAGACCAGCAGAGTTCAGACCAGCACAGTTCAGACCAGCACAGTTTGGATCAGATCTCCATCAGACCAGCATGAAGTCTGTCACCGTGTTTCTGTCTCTGGTTCCGGTTCTGTCGCTCCTCTCGGTGCGGGTCTCTGCGGGTCCGGGCTGCGGACCGTGTGACCCGGCTCAGTGCCCCCCCCTCCCTGCAGAGGGATGCCCCGCCGGGTCTCTGCAGGACTCCTGCGGCTGCTGCGCGGTCTGCGCTGCGGCGGATGGAGAGCTGTGCGGCGGCCGCCGCGCGGCAGCGCGCCGCTGCGGCTCCGGGCTGGAGTGCGTCAAAAGCGAAGAGGACAAGAAGAAGAAACTCGGAGTCTGCGTCTGTAAGAGCGACTACGAAGTCTGCGGAACCGACGGACTGACTTACAGGAGCGGCTGCGCGCTGAAGAGCGCCAGCCTGACAGCCGAGCAGCAGGGCAAAGAACCCATCAGTGTACAGAACAAGGGCCGCTGCCCCTCAGGTGAGACTGACACACAGGTGAGAGTGACACGTACAGGTGAGACTGACACACAGGTGAGAGTGACACACAGGTGAGACCGACACGTACAGGTGAGACCGACACATACAGGTGAGACCGACACGTACAGGTGAGACCGACACATACAGGTGAGACCGACACATACAGGTGAGACAGACACGTACAGGTGAGACTGACACACAGGTGAGACTGACACATATAGGTAAGAGTTACACGTACAAGTAAGACCGACACGTACAGGTGAGAGTGACACGTACAGGTAAGACCGACACATACAGGTAAGAGTGACACATACAGGTAAGAGTGACACATACAGGTATGAGTGACACGTTCAGGTGAGACTGACACACACAGGTGAGACTGACAGGTACAGGTGAGAGTGACACACAGGTGAGACTGACAGGTACAGGTGAGACTGACACACAGGTGAGAGTGACACATACAGGTGAGAGTGACACGTTCAGGTGAGACTGACACACACAGGTAAGAGTGACACGTACAGGTGAGACTGAGACATCCAGGTCTGCCGGCCTGGATGTGATCTGAAACGTGAAGTCTTAAAACAACACAAAGACCTGATCCACACAAACAGTTTCCCTCTGCTACCAATCTTTGTGCTAAGCTAGGCTAACAGTTTCCCCCTGCTTCCAGTCTTTGTGCTAAGCTAGGCTAACAGTTTCCCTCTGCTTCCAGTCTTTGTGCTAAGCTAGGCTAATAGTTTCCCTCTGCTTCCAGTCTTTGTGGTAAGCTAGGCTAACAGTTTCCCTCTGCTTCCAGTCTTTGTGCTAAGCTAGGCTAACAGTTTCCCCCTGCTTCCAGTCTTTGTGCTAAGCTAGGCTAATAGTTTCCCCCTGCTTCCAGTCTTTGTGCTAAGCTAGGCTAACAGGCTTGTGATTAAAGCAGACTGACACCTTCAGACAAACATTTTTCATTAAATTTGAATTAAAATTCAGCTGAAGAACTAATAGTTTTATAATCACTTCACCAGTAACGTAACATCTTAATAAAAGTCTGTTGTCCTCTAGAAAACTAATAAAGTTTAGTTGAAACCTCAAACAATCATTTGATCTGATTTCTGTAGAAACAAAATCAATCTGTGGTGATTTTTCACTTGTTTAAAACTGTGTAA
>CAKAOJ020000309.1:85000-132500 GCA_916701645.2 Sebastolobus alascanus
GAAAATCATGTAAAAAGCTTGAACCCCTTCTGTGACTGATGATGTAATTTCCTTTCAGTGACGAAGGAAGACGAGCTGTAATCAGCTGATCAGAGATCAGTGAAGATGATTGTCACATCAAACAGCTGAATATGACGTTTTTAAACTTTCAGTGAAATTATCTGATTTTTCTTCATGTTTTTTCATGTTGTTCTGGATTATAAAACACATTTATTTTGAATTTAAGTCTATATTTTGTTCAGTTTTCTTGAGTTTAATGATTTAGTTTCAATTATAAAAGTTATCAAATAGATTTAACTCTCTTGGTGTTTTCGTTGTGGATTCAAAGTTTTAGTTTAACTTTCTTTATTTTAGCATTTTATATATTTTTATCATATATTATCCCTTTCTCCTCTGAAGAGAGAAAATCAATCTGAAATCAATCAGGCTTTTATTTTGCAAAAACATGAATCTGATCACAGCCAGAGTTAAACTGTAGGTTACCATAGTAACAGTACTGATGCAGGTCACCATAGCACCAGTAGTGACGCAGGTCACCATAGCAACAGTACAGATGCAGGTGATGCTTTCATCATTTATTATGTCTTATGTAAAATAAAATCTGTTTAATGAACCAGATTTTCATCTGTAGAGATATTCTCAGATCAGTTTATAAAAATAATAAAACTATTGATCATCAGTTCAGGTCGGTGTATTACGTCAGTTATTATTTTGTTTTACAAACTCTGAGCTTCACAGTTTGTTGATGGAAATTGTAATTATTTTTCTGTTTTTCTCTGAATAAAATAAAGTATCTTTAACTGTAATACCATTGGTATTTTTTATTTGTTGTTGTGTGACCTCATAGACTGAATATAAAGATGGCCGACACACGAGCCAATCACAAGCCGAGCACGGCCGCAGCTTGTTAGCGTGAGCCACCTAGCTGCTACGTTAGCACCACGCTAGCTGTTAGGCTACGAAGACACAACAACTAACCATAATATCTCTATAACTGTATTTATGATCAGACTGACACATGTTCTGTAATGTATTTATATTATTATTATTATTATTATTATCTATTAACAGACTGGTGACGGTTATTAAAGTTTAAGTTACATCTCCTGTCTCGTAGAATTCAGAGCCTCCGGCTGCGACTACTTCACTCAGAGCAGCTGTCAATCACAGCTGTCAATCATGACGTCTCACCCCCTTTCATTGCATCAATAACTAATTAAAACTCAACTGATCAGAAACATGTATTCTTTAGTCCAACAGGAAGTGATCATCTCCCTGGTTCCCTCCACTTACAGGAAGTGATCATCTCCCTGGTTCCCTCCACTGAGAGGAAGTGATCATCTCCCTGGTTCCCTCCACTAACAGGAAGTGATCATCTCTCTGGTTCCCTCCACTGAGAGGAAGTGATCATCTCCCTGGTTCCCTCCACTAACAGGAAGTGATCATCTCTCTGGTTCCCTCCACTGAGAGGAAGTGATCATCTCCCTGGTTCCCTCTACTGACAGGAAGTGATCATCTCCCTGGTTCCCTCCACTGAGAGGAAGTGATCATCTCCCTGGTTCCCTCTACTGACAGGAAGTGATCATCTCCCTGGTTCCCTCCACTGAGAGGAAGTGATCATCTCCCTGGTTCCCTCCACTGAGAGGAAGTGATCATCTCTCTGGTTCCCTCCACTGAGAGGAAGTGATCATCTCCCTGGTTCCCTCTACTGACAGGAAGTGATCATCTCCCTGGTTCCCTCCACTGAGAGGAAGTGATCATCTCCCTGGTTCCCTCCACTGAGAGGAAGTGATCATCTCCCTGGTTCCCTCCACTAACAGGAAGTGATCATCTCCCTGGTTCCCTCCACTAACAGGAAGTGATCATCTCCCTGGTTCCCTCTACTAACAGGAAGTGATCATCTCCCTGGTTCCCTCCACTAACAGGAAGTGATCATCTCTCTGGTTCCCTCCACTGAGAGGAAGTGATCATCTCCCTGGTTCCCTCCACTAACAGGAAGTGATCATCTCCCTGGTTCCCTCCACTAACAGGAAGTGATCATCTCTCTGGTTCCCTCCACTGACAGGAAGTGATCATCTCTCTGGTTCCCTCCACTAACAGGAAGTGATCATCTCCCTGGTTCCCTCCACTAACAGGAAGTGATCATCTCTCTGGTTCCCTCCACTGACAGGAAGTGATCATCTCCCTGGTTCCCTCCACTACCAGGAAGTGATAGTCTCCCTGGTTCCCTCCACTGACAGGAAGTGATCGTCTCCCTGGTTCCCTCCACTAACAGGAAGTGATCATCTCCCTGGTTCCCTCCACTAACAGGAAGTGATCATCTCCCTGGTTCCCTCCACTAACAGGAAGTGATCATCTCCCTGGTTCCCTCCACTGACAGGAAGTGATCATCTCCCTGGTTCCCTCCACTAACAGGAAGTGATCATCTCCCTGGTTCCCTCCACTAACAGGAAGTGATCATCTCCCTGGTTCCCTCCACTAACAGGAAGTGATCATCTCCCTGGTTCCCTCCACTGAGAGGAAGTGATCGTCTCCCTGGTTCCCTCCACTAACAGGAAGTGATCATCTCCCTGGTTCCCTCCACTACAGGAAGTGATCATCTCCCTGGTTCCCTCCACTAACAGGAAGTGATCATCTCCCTGGTTCCCTCCACTAACAGGAAGTGATCATCTCCCTGGTTCCCTCCTCTAACAGGAAGTGATCATCTCCCTGGTTCCCTCCACTAACAGGAAGTGATCATCTCCCTGGTTCCCTCCACTAACAGGAAGTGATCATCTCCCTGGTTCCCTCCACTGACAGGAAGTGATCATCTCCCTGGTTCCCTCCACTGAGAGGAAGTGATCATCTCCCTGGTTCCCTCCACTAACAGGAAGTGATCATCTCTCTGGTTCCCTCCACTGAGAGGAAGTGATCATCTCTCTGGTTCCCTCCACTGACAGGAAGTGATCGTCTCCCTGGTTCCCTCCACTACCAGGAAGTGATCATCTCCCTGGTTCCCTCCACTACCAGGAAGTGATCATCTCTCTGGTTCCCTCCACTAACAGGAAGTGATCATCTCTCTGGTTCCCTCCACTGACAGGAAGTGATCATCTCCCTGGTTCCCTCCACTACCAGGAAGTGATCGTCTCCCTGGTTCCCTCCACTAACAGGAAGTGATCATCTCCCTGGTTCCCTCCACTGAGAGGAAGTGATCGTCTCCCTGGTTCCCTCCACTAACAGGAAGTGATCGTCTCCCTGGTTCCCTCCACTGAGAGGAAGTGATCATCTCCCTGGTTCCCTCCACTAACAGGAAGTGATCTTCTCCCTGGTTCCCTCCACTAACAGGAAGTGATCATCTCTCTGGTTCCCTCCACTGACAGGAAGTGATCATCTCTCTGGTTCCCTCCACTAACAGGAAGTGATCATCTCTCTGGTTCCCCCCACTAACAGGAAGTGATCGTCTCCCTGGTTCCCTCCACTACCAGGAAGTGATCGTCTCCCTGGTTCCCTCCACTGACAGGAAGTGATCGTCTCCCTGGTTCCCTCCACTAACAGGAAGTGATCGTCTCCCTGGTTCCCTCCACTAACAGGAAGTGATCGTCTCCCTGGTTCCCTCCACTAACAGGAAGTGATCATCTCCCTGGTTCCCTCCACTGACAGGAAGTGATCGTCTCCCTGGTTCCCTCCACTAACAGGAAGTGATCTTCTCCCTGGTTCCCTCCACTGAGAGGAAGTGATCGTCTCCCTGGTTCCCTCCACTAACAGGAAGTGATCGTCTCCCTGGTTCCCTCCACTAACAGGAAGTGATCGTCTCCCTGGTTCCCTCCACTACCAGGAAGTGATCATCTCCCTGGTTCCCTCCACTACCAGGAAGTGATCGTCTCCCTGGTTCCCTCCACTAACAGGAAGTGATCGTCTCTCTGGTTCCCTCCACTACCAGGAAGTGATCATCTCCCTGGTTCCCTCCACTAACAGGAAGTGATCGTCTCCCTGGTTCCCTCCACTAACAGGAAGTGATCGTCTCCCTGGTTCCCTCCACTAACAGGAAGTGATCGTCTCTCTGGTTCCCTCCACTAACAGGAAGTGATCGTCTCCCTGGTTCCCTCCACTAACAGGAAGTGATCATCTCCCTGGTTCCCTCCACTAACAGGAAGTGATCGTCTCTCTGGTTCCCTCCACTAACAGGAAGTGATCGTCTCCCTGGTTCCCTCCACTAACAGGAAGTGATCGTCTCCCTGGTTCCCTCCACTGAGAGGAAGTGATCGTCTCCCTGGTTCCCTCCACTACCAGGAAGCGATCGTCTCCCTGTTTCCCTCCACTAACAGGAAGTGATCGTCTCCCTGGTTCCCTCCACTAAGAGCCAATGGGATTGTTCCATTGGGTTTTGGATAATTACAGAAAATAATCTCTGTGGTAAACAAACGTTTATGATACTGACACATTTTGTTCATCAAGATAATCTCCACTGATAAACACCACTTTATGATTTATGAGGTGTGAATGTAATCACCAGAAGTAAAAAGCTAACGTTAACTATAAACCAACTTCACCACAGTCACATGTGCGTGAGTATAAACACGAGGCTGTAAAGGAGTCGGTGTGATGACGTTTAGTCGTCTCATTTAGACACTTGTTAGCAGCCATCTTTTTAAAGACACATAAAGGCTTCAAAATTCACCAGTGGGATATTTACTGACATATTTTATATCGTAGAACAAAACGTTAAAATCTCTTCAGCTTCAGATCTTATTTCAGACATCTAACTAAAAACCCACTGACTTCTAGACGAGGGAACAGGAAGTGACATCATGCTGACTCTCTATACGTGGTCAGTTTGGTTGTTTCCTGAGCTCACTGAAGAGTTACCTGTTATTATAATCACCTGCAGGCTGCGCTGATTATAAAATGGTTAGTTTACGTGATCATGTGACCTGTTTGTTTGGTCACATGGTGTCTGTAAACCAATGAGGACTCAGGACCCAGAATCATCATCATAAAGTCCTTTTTATTTTACATTCACAAAAACAAATTGAGACAACACGAAACTGTAAAAACATCCCACTTCCTGCTGCTGATGTCACATTTAAAGTATGCATGGAGGCATCTCATTGGCTGAGCCGCTCTATGACGTCATCATACGAGGAGCGATGCTCATCGACATCAACTCCTGGAAGAGAAGCTTACAGGCGTACGGCATCCGGACCAGAGAGATCTGATGGACAGACAGGTAGAGACAGAGAGACAGGTAGATAACAAAACAGGTAAGTACAAACAGGACAGGTAGAGACAGAGAGACTGTAATTCTCTGTCCTCACAGAGGAGACGATTAATAAACTACAGGTTCTCTGTCCTCACAGAGGAGACGATTAATAAACTACAGGTTCTCTGTCCTCACAGAGGAGACGATTAATAAACTACAGGTTCTCTGTCCTCACAGAGGAGACAATTAATAAACTACAGGTTCTCTGTCCTCACAGTGGAGACGATTAATAAACTACAGATTCTCTGTCCTCACAGAGGAGATGATTAATAAACTACAGATTCTCTGTCCTCAAAGAGGAGACAATTAATAAACTACAGGTTCTCTGTCCTCACAGTGGAGACGATTAATAAACTACAGATTCTCTGTCCTCAAAGAGGAGACAATTAATAAACTACAGGTTCTCTGACCTCACAGTGGAGACGATTAATAAACTACAGATTATCTGACCTCACAGTGGAGACGATTAATAAACTACAGGTTCTCTGACCTCACAGTGGAGACGATTAATAAACTGCAGATTCTGTCCTCACAGTGGAGACGATTAATAAACTACAGGTTCTCTGTCCTCACGGTGGAGACGATTAATAAACTACAGATTCTGTCCTCACAGTGGAGACGATTAATAAACTACAGATTCTCTGTCCTCACAGAGGAGACGATTAATAAACTACAGGTTCTCTGTCCTCACAGAGGAGACGATTAATAAACTACAGGTTCTCTGTCCTCACAGTGGAGACGATTAATAAACTACAGGTTCTCTGTCCTCACAGTGGAGACGATTAATAAACTACAGATTCTCTGTCCTCACAGTGGAGACGATTAATAAACTACAGGTTCTCTGTCCTCACAGTGGAGACGATTAATAAACTACAGATTCTCTGTCCTCACAGTGGAGACGATTAATAAACTACAGATTCTCTGTCCTCACAGTGGAGACGATTAATAAACTACAGGTTCTCTGTCCTCACAGTGGAGACGATTAATAAACTACAGATTCTCTGTCCTCAAAGAGGAGACGATTAATAAACTACAGATTCTCTGTCCTCACAGAGGAGACGATTAATAAACTACAGGTTCTCTGTCCTCACAGAGGAGACGATTAATAAACTACAGGTTCTCTGTCCTCACAGTGGAGACGATTAATAAACTACAGATTCTCTGTCCTCACAGTGGAGACGATTAATAAACTACAGGTTCTCTGTCCTCACAGAGGAGACGATTAATAAACTACAGGTTCTCTGTCCTCACAGTGGAGACGATTAATAAACTACAGATTCTCTGTCCTCACAGTGGAGACGATTAATAAACTACAGGTTCTCTGTCCTCACAGTGGAGACGATTAATAAACTACAGGTTCTCTGTCCTCACAGTGGAGACGATTAATAAACTACAGATTCTCTGTCCTCACAGTGGAGACGATTAATAAACTACAGATTCTCTGTCCTCACAGAGGAGACGATTAATAAACTACAGGTTCTCTGTCCTCACAGAGGAGACGATTAATAAACTACAGGTTCTCTGTCCTCACAGAGGAGACGATTAATAAACTACAGATTCTCTGTCCTCACAGTGGAGACGATTAATAAACTACAGGTTCTCTGTCCTCACAGTGGAGACGATTAATAAACTACAGATTCTCTGTCCTCACAGAGGAGACGATTAATAAACTACAGATTCTCTGTCCTCACAGCGGAGACGATTAATAAACTACAGATTCTCTGTCCTCACAGAGGAGACGATTAATAAACTACAGATTCTCTGTCCTCACAGTGGAGACGATTAATAAACTACAGGTTCTCTGTCCTCACAGCGGAGACGATTAATAAACTACAGATTCTCTGTCCTCACAGCGGAGACGATTAATAAACTACAGGTTCTCTGTCCTCACAGCGGAGACGATTAATAAACTACAGATTCTCTGTCCTCACAGCGGAGACGATTAATAAACTACAGGTTCTCTGTCCTCACAGAGGAGACGATTAATAAACTACAGGTTCTCTGTCCTCACAGTGGAGACGATTAATAAACTACAGGTTCTCTGTCCTCACAGAGGAGACGATTAATAAACTACAGGTTCTCTGTCCTCATAGCGGAGACGATTAATAAACTACAGATTCTCTGTCCTCACAGTGGAGACGATTAATAAACTACAGATTCTCTGTCCTCACAGAGGAGACGATTAATAAACTACAGATTCTCTGTCCTCATAGAGGAGACGATTAATAAACTACAGGTTCTCTGTCCTCACAGAGGAGACGATTAATAAACTACAGATTCTCTGTCCTCACAGAGGAGACGATTAATAAACTACAGATTCTCTGTCCTCACAGTGGAGACGATTAATAAACTACAGATTCTCTGTCCTCACAGTGGAGACGATTAATAAACTACAGGTTCTCTGTCCTCACAGAGGAGACGATTAATAAACTACAGGTTCTCTGTCCTCACAGAGGAGACGATTAATAAACTACAGATTCTCTGTCCTCACAGAGGAGACGATTAATAAACTACAGGTTCTCTGTCCTCACAGAGGAGACGATTAATAAACTACAGATTCTCTGTCCTCATAGCGGAGACGATTAATAAACTACAGGTTCTCTGTCCTCACAGCGGAGACGATTAATAAACTACAGGTTCTCTGTCCTCATAGCGGAGACGATTAATAAACTACAGATTCTCTGTCCTCACAGAGGAGACGATTAATAAACTACAGGTTCTCTGTCCTCATAGCGGAGACGATTAATAAACTACAGATTCTCTGAGATTCAGGAAGTCAGCCATTTTGGATTTTGAGCATTCATTTTCATTTTACGAATTTGAGGACTTTATGATTCACAAAAACTCAGAAACTTTGCACCAATAAACTAGTAATTATTTTGATTTGATGTCGTAATCAGTCACGTCGGCTCTATAGCCTTAATCACTTATTATTGATCACGTGTACCTGTGTGTTGTTGTGATGGGGTATTGATCATGTGTTCTTGTGTGTTGTTGTGATGGGGTATTGATCACGTGTACCTGTGTGTTGTTGTGATGGGGTATTGATCATGAGTACCTGTGTGTTGTATTGATCATGTGTACCTGTGTGTTGTTGTGATGGGGTATTGATCATGAGTACCTGTGTGTTGTTGTGATGGGGTATTGATCATGAGTACCTGTGTGTTGTTGTGATGGGGTATTGATCATGTGTACTTGTGTGTTGTTGTGATGGGGTATTGATCATGAGTACCTGTGTGTTGTTGTGATGGGGTATTGATCATGTGTACTTGTGTGTTGTTGTGATGGGGTATTGATCATGAGTACCTGTGTGTTGTTGTGATGGGGTATTGATCATGTGTACTTGTGTGTTGTTGTGATGGGGTATTGATCATGTGTACTTGTGTGTTGTTGTGATGGGGTATTGATCATGTGTACTTGTGTGTTGTTGTGATGGGGTATTGATCATGTGTACCTGTGTGTTGTTGTGATGGGGTATTGATCATGTGTACTTGTGTGTTGTTGTGATGGGGTATTGATCATGTGTACTTGTGTGTTGTTGTGATGGGGTATTGATCATGTGTACCTGTGTGTTGTTGTGATGGGGTATTGATCATGAGTACTTGTGTGTTGTTGTGATGGGGTATTGATCATGTGTACTTGTGTGTTGTTGTGATGGGGTATTGATCATGTGTACCTGTGTGTTGTTGTGATGGGGTATTGATCATGTGTACTTGTGTGTTGTTGTGATGGGGTATTGATCATGTGTACTTGTGTGTTGTTGTGATGGGGTATTGATCATGTGTACTTGTGTGTTGTTGTGATGGGGTATTGATCATGTGTACTTGTGTGTTGTTGTGATGGGGTATTGATCATGAGTACCTGTGTGTTGTTGTGATGGGGTATTGATCATGTGTACTTGTGTGTTGTTGTGATGGGGTATTGATCATGTGTACTTGTGTCTTGTTGTGATGGGGTATTGATCATGAGTACCTGTGTGTTGTTGTGATGGGGTATTGATCATGTGTACTTGTGTGTTGTTGTGATGGGGTATTGATCATGTGTACCTGTGTGTTGTTGTGATGGGGTATTGATCATGTGTACTTGTGTCTTGTTGTGATGGGGTATTGATCATGTGTACCTGTGTCTTGTTGCGGCAGCCTCGACACTCGTATGTGTGCGTCCGCGTATTGGCGATGGCCATCAGTCCACACAGGTTACAGACGTGAACTTGATACGGATCAGATGCCTCGAACAGACGCTCCCTGAGAAACTGAGCTGCTCCGTGGGCGATCTGACAGTCACGCTCCATCTCCCCGAACCGCAGACCGCCATCACTGAGAGACAGACAGGTGAGACGGACAGACAGACAGGTGAGTGATCTAACAGTCACGCTCCATCTCAGACCGCCATCACTGAGAGACAGACAGGTGAGACGGACAGGTAGACAGGTCTCTCACTCACCGTGATCGGCCCTCCATTGGCTGTCTGTTGAGGATCTGGACCGGGCCGCGGGCCCTCGAATGGATCTTATCGTCCACCATGTGCTTCAGACGCTGATAATAAGTCGGACCGATGAAGATCTGAGACGTCAGCTTCCTCCCCGTGAACCCGTTATATAGAACCTGATCACAGATCAATAATCAATAATTACAGTCTCGTAAACTGACGATAATCAATAATATCAACATTATCGATCTATCAGTGACAGTTGAGGTTCGGTGGCTTGAAACCTGTTGAAATGAAATATCTGACTGGTTTTAATTCCATCTGTTCAGAATGTTTCCCAGCATGCACTGGGAGAGAGTCAGGTGACCTGTCTGCTGTTACAAAGTGCACGTTTTTTTAACTTAAACTAATAATCTTAAATTAAACATAAATATTACTTTTTACACATTTTAAATGGAGTTAAACATGATAAAGACTGAAAGTTCAGGTCCTGAACAGTCCCTGACGTCACCACTGACATCACACCGACATCACACCGACATCACGCTGACGTCACAATGACATCACGCTGACATCACACCGACATCACACCGACATCACGCCGACGTCACAATGACATCACACCGACATCACACCGACATCACACCGACATCACACCGACATCACACCGACATCACACTGACATCACAATGACATCACGCCGACATCACACCGACATCACACCGACATCACACCGACATCACACCGACATCACACCGACATCACACCGACATCACACTGACATCACACTGACGTCACACCGACATCACAATGACATCACGCTGACATCACACACTCCAACAGGGACGCAGGGTTCATGTGTTTGAGTTTAACAGGAAGTATGGACAGCGTGAGTGACCTCATTTCCTCTCAGGTGGTATCCATATTCAGACAGCAGGTTCGACACTTTCTGCACGTTGACGGCATCATTAAACGGCGTCGCGTCTCCGATCTCACCTTTGTTCGCAGAAACCTGAAACATGACATGCACACAAGCTTTTTTTTAATAAAGTTTTGATTCTGTTTAACTGAAATGATTCTTAGTTATACTCTTGTAGCTATTATTAATGTGTTATTATCATTATATTGATAATGATTATACCACATCCTGATCATTTGATTAGAATTGATTATGATCAGGATTACGTGACATCACATTCATTTTGCAGAAACTTTTGTACAAAGCGACTTACATTAGTAAACATTACCAATCTATATTTGGCCATAATGACCTTGTGATCAGGGCTGTTGCATAGAAGTTAATGAGTATTTCAAACATATATTTATTGATTACTACCTTGCCCTGCAGACACTCGATCAGATGGCCGACTGTCATTCTGGACGGGATGGCGTGAGGATTGATGATGATGTCAGGTGTGATTCCCTCGCAGGTGAACGGCATGTCCTCCAATGCAAAACACATCAAAACGTTAGAGACACTCAGACCTTTAACATTTACCAGCGTCATGTTTAAGCTTCACAGATTTAAAGACATAGAATCAGACTGCAAGTTGATGAAGAATATTATTAATTAAGAATTCATTAATAAGTCCAGACTGTTTCCTGGCGGTAACTGACGGCTACGGTGGCCCTGAGGGTCAAAACACAACAACATTAAGGTGGGACTCAAACAGGAAAAGGTAGGTACGTATGAGACAATGATTCCTCGTTGCTGATTGGATACACTCTCTGTCAATCTGCGACAAACAGGGAAGTAGAACTACTTCTTCTTCTAGCGTACCCAAAAACTTTTTGGACGAGCGCATCCAAAGAGCACCTGAGCGGACAACATCCCCTTATTTCTAGTGCCGTCTGCTTTAAGCCTCCATCGCAGCTCCAGTTACGCACATGTGTCATACCCATGGATGTATAAAGAGAACTGGATCGAGCGGGGCCTCGTTCATTCCTATGAAAGTGTCTCAGTGGAGCATGAAGCCTAAATGTCTCGACTTCCGTCTGGAAAAGTACCCGGATCTTGGGCACATGGAACATGCTCAGTAGCGTCCGCTCGGTCACATGACTCGGTCACGGGGTCTATGGGAAAAAGTATTTTTGGGCCCCGATGGCATCACGTGACGGACACGGAAGTTGTAGTACCGCCGTTTGGCCACTACGAAAGTTGGGATCACCGACCGGCGCTCTTCCTGGGGGCTCGGTCATACCCAATAACTCGCACGGGGTCAAAGACTGTCCCAGCCTCAATTTAACAGCCTTGTTTACTTCCCTTCAGTGGACTTCCTGTTTACCTCCCTTCAGTGGACTTCCTGTTTACCTCCCTTCAGTGGACTTCCTGTTTACCTCCCTTCAGTGGACTTCCTGTTTACTTCCCTTCAGTGGACTTCCTGTTTACCTCCCTTCAGTGGACTTCCTGTTTACCTCCCTTCAGTGGACTTCCTGTTTACCTCCCTTCAGTGGACTTCCTGTTTACCTCCCTTCAGTGGACTTCCTGTTTACCTCCCTTCAGTGGACTTCCTGTTTACCTCCCTTCAGTGGACTTCCTGTTTACCTCCCTTCAGTGGACTTCCTGTTTACCTCCCTTCAGTGGACTTCCTGTTTACCTGCCTTCAGTGGACTTCCTGTTTACCTCCCTTCAGTGGACTTCCTGTTTACTTCCCTTCAGTGGACTTCCTGTTTACTTCCCGTTCATTGGACTTCCTGTATACTTTCCCTTCAGTGGACTTCCTGTTTACCTCCCATCAGTGGACTTCCTTTTACTTTCCTTCAGTGGACTTTCCTGTTTACCTGCCCTGCATAGTGGACTTCCGATTACCTCCCTCAGTGAACTTCCAGTTTTAAAGCTCCTTCAGTGGACTTCCCTGTTTACCTCCCTTCAGTGGACTTCCTGTTGTTATTCTGTCCCGTTCAGTGGACTTCCTGTTTACCTCCCTTCAGTGGACATCCTGGTTACTCCGTCTTTACTTCCTGTTTACCTCCCGTCAGTGGACTTCCTGTTTTCCCTCCCTTCAGTGGAATTCCTGATTAACCTCCCTTCCAGTTGACTTCCTGTACCTCCCATCTTTGACTTCCTGTTTACCTCCCTTCAGTGGACTTCCTGTTTACCTCCCTTCAGTGGACTTCCTGTTTACCTCCCTTCAGTGGACTTCCTGTTTACCTCCCTTCAGTGGACTTCCTGTTTACCTGCCTTCAGTGGACTTCCTGTTTACCTCCCTTGAGTGGACTTCCTGTTTACCTCCCTTGAGTGGACTTCCTGTTTACCTCCCTTGAGTGGACTTCCTGTTTACCTCCCTTCAGTGGACTTCCTGTTTACCTCCCTTCAGTGGACTTCCTGTCTGTTTACTTCCTGTTTACCTCCCTTCAGTGGACTTCCTGTTTACCTCCCTTCAGTTGACTTCCTGTCTGTTTACTTCCTGTTTACCTCCTGTCTGTACTGGATCCCACAGGTTCCTTTCTGTCCGTGTCGGCTGGCGAACTTGTCTCCAATCTGAGGAATCCGGACCGAACGAACCTGCAGGAAACAGGAACGGGTGTTTTACTGTCAGGTCTATCAGGTGAGTCAGGTGCGGTCTCAGGTATTCTGTCATATGTTGTCTCAGGTGCTGTCAGGTGTGGTGTGGCGTCCTCTCACCCTGATCTTGCAGAACTTGTAGCCCTCCTGGTTCAGAGTCACCATCACCTGGTCCACGATGCCGGTCTCACTGGTTCTCAGAAAGGTGCTACAGTCTCTCTTGGTGTAGCGCCGGTTGGTGCTGTCCAGCTCGTCGTCGTTCTCCGGCAGCGTCACCGTCTTCCCGATGATCACGTCCTCGCCAGAGACACGAACGCCGGGCGCGATGAGCCCGTCATCGTCTAGCTTGTCGTAGATGGCGTGTCTCATACCTGAGGACGATTTTAATTTGTTCTCAATCTGTGAAGTAAGATTAGCCCCGCCCACCACAAACATCCAACACCTGTGACTGGACGCTCTTACCACACCTGAGATGATTGACAGGTGTTCTCATACTGCAAACACCAGACTACAAGCTTTTAGTTTTTATCAGTTCTCACCCTGACAGGTTTCACGTGTCGGCTTCTCAAAGATCTCCTCCTGATCGAAACCTTTCTTAGACTCCTGCTCTTTGTAGGATCGATAGAAAACAGACCTGTAGGGTGAAAAAACAATTTATAAGATATATAACACCAGTAACAAACACTGGGATTACACCAGTAACAAACACTGGGATTACACCAGTAACAAACACTGGGATAACACCAGTAACAAACACTGGGATAACACCAGTAACAAACAATGGGATAACACCAGTAACAAACACTGGGATTACACCAGTAACAAACACTGGGATTACACCAGTAACAAACACTGGGATTACACCAGTAACAAACACTGGGATTACACCAGTAACAAACACTGGGATTACACCAGTAACAAACACTGGGATAACACCAGTAACAAACACTGGGATAACACCAGTAACAAACACTGGGATAACACCAGTAACAAACACTGGGATTACACCAGTAACAAACACTGGGATTACACCAGTAACAAACACTGGGATAACACCAGTGACAAACACTGGGATTACACCAGTAACAAACACTGGGATAACACCAGTAACAAACACTGGGATAACACCAGTAAAAAACACTGGGATTACACCAGTAACAAACACTGGGATTACACCAGTAACAAACACTGGGATTACACCAGTAAAAAACACTGGGATTACACCAGTAAAAAACACTGGGATTACATCAGTAACAAACACTGGGATTACACCAATAACAAACACTGGGATTACACCAGTAACAAACACTGGGATAACACCAGTAAGAAACACTCGGGTGTAGAAGTTAGTAACTGACCTAAAGAAGCCTCGATCCACGGCCGACCTGTTCATGATCACAGAATCCTCCTGGTTGTATCCCGTGTACGAGGCAATCGCCACGATGGAGTTGATACCTGAAAACAAGAAGAAAGTTGCAGTTAGAGAAACGCAGAAGAGCTCAACAGGTCGCCTGAAAACACAAACAAAACTCACCTGGTTTCAGGTAAGTATTGAGACTCAGCTGAAAGTTTATGCCAGAAGAAAATAATGGGATGACCTTCTACATCTGAAAACCTGATCACAGCGTTTAACCTGTATTATCATACATGAAACTTACTGAATTCATCTAATGAAGGCTTGGGGGAGTTTTAGGTCCAACTGTACGAATTATCAGTCTGACTGTACAGGTGTGTGTGTTACCTGCAGGCAGCTCTCTGAAGCGCAGGTACTCCATGGATCGGGTGGTGACCAGCGGTTTCTGAGGGTAGTACAACACGTGAGCCAGCGTGTCCATTCGTACATGGAAGTTGGTGATGTAGACACCCATGGCCTGTTTACCCATAGCAGACTGGTAGGTGTTCCTGGGGGACTGAAGCACAGGACCAAATAACGGTGCTGTAACATCACTGAGAAAAAGTGTTCATGTCATAGATACATGATCATCCTTCAGTGGCATCACACTGCATTCAGGTTTCCTTTTTCTATTTGTTTCTCCAAACCTGACTTGGTCCCTCAACACCACAGCAGCTTCTGTTTCTATGTCAGTTTATTTCTATAAACCTGTGAAGTGAAGCCCTACCTGGTTTTAGTTTGTTTGTTTGTACCTGGTTGTGGTCAGGGAAGGGGATGATGGAAGCACAGACTCCGAGGATCATGGACGGGTGGATCTCACAATGCGTGTAAGTGGAGCAGTAGGCCACGCCCTTCTCCTGGAGGTCATCAGGGGTCATGGCGAGCATCACCGTCTCCTCCTCCAGAGTGTCAATATACTCCACCACGCCGCTCGCCACCAAATCCTGCCAGCTGACCACCACAAACAAAAGACAAACAACAACAACTTTACTTCAACAGAAACTTTACTAGCGAAGTCGACGTACTCCACAGGAACAACCGACAAACTCCTCAGGAACAACCGAAGAACTCCACAGGAACAACCGACAAACTCCACAGGAACAACCGACAAACTCCACGGGAACAACCGACAAACTCCACGGGAACAACCGTCAAACTCCACGGGAACAACCGACAAACTCCACGGGAACAACCGTCAAACTCCACGGGAACAACCGACAAACTCCACGGGAACAACCGACAAACTCCACGGGAACAACCGTCAAACTCCACGGGAACAACCGACAAACTCCGCAGGAACAACCGACAAACTCCGCAGGAACAACCGACAAACTCTACAGGAACAACCGACAAACGCTACAGGAACAACCGACAAACTCTACAGGAACAACCGACAAACTCTACAGGAACAACCGTCAAACTCCACGGGAACAACCGACAAACTCCGCAGGAACAACCGACAAACTCAACAGGAACAACCGACAAACTCTACAGGAACAACCGACAAACGCTACAGGAACAACCGACAAACTCTACAGGAACAACCGACAAACTCTACAGGAACAACCGACAAAGTCTACAAGAACAACCGACAAACTCCACAGGAACAACCGTCAAACTCCACGGGAACAACCGTCAAACTCCACGGGAACAACCGACAAACTCCACGGGAACAACCGACAAACTCCACGGGAACAACCGTCAAACTCCACGGGAACAACCGACAAACTCCACGGGAACAACCGACAAACTCCACGGGAACAACCGTCAAACTCCACGGGAACAACCGACAAACTCCACGGGAACAACCGACAAACTCCACGGGAACAACCGTCAAACTCCACGGGAACAACCGTCAAACTCCACTGGAACAACCGACAAACTCCCCAGGAACAACCGACAAACTCCACAGGAACAACCGACAAACTCCACAGGAACAACCGACAAACTCAACAGGAACAACCGACAAACTCTACAGGAACAACCGACAAACGCTACAGGAACAACCGACAAACTCTACAGGAACAACCGACAAAGTCTACAAGAACAACCGACAAACTCCACAGGAACAACCGACAAACGCTACAGGAACAACCGACAAACTCTACAGGAACAACCGACAAAGTCTACAAGAACAACCGACAAACTCCACGGGAACAACCGACAAACTCCACGGGAACAACCGTCAAACTCCACGGGAACAACCGACAAACTCCACGGGAACAACCGACAAACTCCACGGGAACAACCGACAAACTCCACGGGAACAACCGACAAACTCCACAGGAACAACCGACAAACTCCACAGGAACAACCGACAAACTCCGCAGGAACAACCGACAAACTCAACAGGAACAACCGACAAACTCTACAGGAACAACCGACAAACGCTACAGGAACAACCGACAAACTCCGCAGGAACAACCGACAAACTCAACAGGAACAACCGACAAACTCTACAGGAACAACCGACAAACGCTACAGGAACAACCGACAAACTCTACAGGAACAACCGACGAACTCTACAGGAACAACCGACGAACTCCACAGGAACAACCGACAAACTCTACAGGAACAACCGACAAACTCTATAGGAGCAACCGACGAACTCCACAGGAACAACCGACAAACTCCACAGGAACAACCGACGAACTCTACAGGAACAACCGACGAACTCTACAGGAACAACCGACAAACTCCACAGGAACAACCGACAAACTCCACAGGAACAACCGACAAACTCTACAGTCTCACCTGTACTCAGTCTCACCTGTAGTTGTTGTACTCTCTTTCCTTCAGCTGGTCGATGTGTCGTCTCTTCAGCAGTAGTTTCTGTTTCTCGACGATCAGCAGCGGCCGGCAGATTCGTCCGGCGTCCGTGTAGATTCTGATCTCACGTTCTCTGATGTCTCTGATCATCGACACCTGAAACGTTCAGAGTGTATAGATAATGTAGTTCAGATGTTCGTCAGTTTAAAGGTCACGGTAGGTGATGTCATCAAATCCCACCCACAGACCAAAAACTACCATGTGTCTCTCAGTACTTTGTTATTTCCCTAACCGTGTCTTCTCATTGGTTGCTGCTGAAGACATCCATCTTTAAAACCACTAGTAAATATACTAGTATATATAATATAGTCAGTGTGGATACGACTGTTAGTTAGTTAGTTCATAAGAGATATATGGTCTTGGTTACCTCAGACACGATGATGTCCATCTGTCTGCGTAGTTTCCTCAGTGTGTTCATCAGTTGTTCTGGATCTTTGTGGATTCCCACCCAGCAGCCGTTCACAAAGATCTTCGTGGCACTAAAACATTAAAACATAAAGAAACCAAATATAAATCACATAAAGTCACAGAGAGTTTCAGCAGTTTAAGTTTCATGTAACTGTTGAATATTTTATACCATTTTATATATTTTCTAACCCTAACCCATATTCTTAACAGTGTGCAGTAGTTAATGATACAGTCTCTTTATATTCTAGAGGTTTGGTTGAGCTTCCTGTTTTCATTCTCAACGTATTTCAGTTAAATGAACGTAATTATTAAATATCACACTGAGGTGACTGACTCTGCGATGGCAGCAGGTGAGATCTCCTCCAGGTTCTCCATACTCCACTCCTCCAGAAACTCCAGGATGGGCGACGGCTGAGAGCCCACAGAGATGTAGGCCATGAGGGCCAGGTTCTTCACCAGACCCACGGCGTGACCCTGGAACACAGAGAAGAAGAAGAAGAAGAAGAAGAAGAAGAAGACGAAGAAGAAGAAGAAGAAGAAGAAGAAGAAGACATACTTTATTGTTAGTCATTAACCAATCAGACTGAGTGTTCAGTGAGTAACGCTCGTCAGCAATCGTCCGTCTCTGAGTTAGTCTGGATTCATGCTGTTGGTCCTGTGTTTTCAGGTCATATGTGTTTTTTTTACCTCGGGCGTCTCGGCCGGACACACCATCCCCCACAGCGTGTTGTGCAGCTGTCGGGGTTTTGCCAGTTTGCCGTCTCTGCCGATCGGAGAGTTGACTCGGCGGAGGTGAGACAGAGTGGACGCGAAGGTCAGACGGTTCAACACCTAAAGCAGAAAAATAAAACAGGATGAGGATTCAGCTGAAGATGTCGGTCTGATGTTCAGCGGTCGACCTTCTCGGCTCTGATAGGTTCATCTTTTAGAACCAGATCTGTGTGACGGATGAACATCTGCCGTTCTCACCTGGGACACTCCGGCTCGGGCCTGGTGAGCCTTCTTCACGTCGCCCCAGTTCCCGGTGGCCAGCGAGTACTTGAGGCCGTCAGAGATGATTCTGGTTTTAATGGCGAGCTCCAGGTTGAAGTCTTTTCCTCTGTCGATGAACTTCTGAGCATAAATCCTGATCTCCTTCAGCAGGTTCTTAAACATGCTGAACACGGACGGAGACTTTGATTATTCACATTCACAGAACGTAAACCTGCCGTAAATCACCGTTTATATGACATATTAATGGACTAATATACGGTATATATGTGTGTTTATGTTTTCTGACTGTTACAGCTGCGTGAGTGGAGGTCAAAGGTCATGACCGTAAGAAGCCCCACCCTCTGAACAGGAAGGCCAATAGCGGCCCGGCCAGGTCCAGTCTCTTGTTGCCATAGTGATCTCTGTCGTCCAGCTCTCGTCTGCCGAGAGCAGCCAGCAGCAACCTGTGGACCATGTACCTGGAGACACAGTCATACACACCGTCATACACTGTAGGCAGGTAGGACTCACCTGTACAGGTGCGTCTCAGGTAGGACTCACCTGTACAGGTGCGTCTCAGGTGGGACTCACCTGTACAGGTGCGTCTCAGGTAGGACTCACCTGTACAGGTGCATCTCAGGTGGGACTCACCTGTACAGGTGCATCTCAGGTAGGACTCACCGGTACAGGTGCGTCTCAGGTAGGACTCACCTGTACAGGTGCGTCTCAGGTAGGACTCACCTGTACAGGTGCGTCTCAGGTAGGACTCACCTGTACAGGTGCATCTCAGGTAGGACTCACCTGTACAGGTGCGTCTCAGGTAGGACTCACCTGTACAGGTGCGTCTCAGGTAGGACTCACCTGTACAGGTGCGTCTCAGGTGGGATTCACCTGTACAGGTGCATCTCAGGTAGGACTCACCTGTACAGGTGCATCTCAGGTAGGACTCACCTGTACAGGTGCATCTCAGGTAGGACTCACCTGTACAGGTGCATCTCAGGTGGGATTCACCTGTACAGGTGCATCTCAGGTAGGACTCACCTGTACAGGTGCGTCTCAGGTAGGACTCACCTGTACAGGTGCATCTCAGGTAGGACTCACCTGTACAGGTGCGTCTCAGGTAGGACTCACCTGTACAGGTGCATCTCAGGTGGGATTCACCTGTACAGGTGCATCTCAGGTATGACTCACCTGTACAGGTGCATCTCAGGTAGGACTCACCTGTACAGGTGCATCTCAAGTAGGACTCACCTGTACAGGTGCATCTCAGGTGGGATTCACCTGTACAGGTGCATCTCAGGTATGACTCACCTGTACAGGTGCGTCTCAGGTAGGACTCACCTGTACAGGTGCGTCTCAGGTAGGACTCACCTGTACAGGTGCGTCTCAGGTGGGATTCACCTGTACAGGTGCATCTCAGGTAGGACTCACCTGTACAGGTGCGTCTCAGGTAGGACTCACCTGTACAGGTGCGTCTCAGGTGCGTCTCAGGTAGGACTCACCCTAAGAAGTAAGCCTTCTTGGTTTCACAGAAGTCACTGACTCCGACGTGCGGCAGCATCTCTTTCTGCAGAACTTCTTTTGCGTATTTGATTCTTCGTTCTTTCGTCACTCCGGGTTTCGCTCCTCTGGAACCGATAAAGTTCAACGCCACGTTCTGTTCCTGGATCACAAACGCTTCATCCAGAGACGGCTTCACCTGGAAACAAAGTGACATCACTGGTGACATCACAGCCCGATTGGCGGGGCTAACTCGGACTCCACCTGTAGATTGTGTTTACTCGGGTTTGAACGCTACACTAAATACAAAGTTTGGTACGTACGACGGCTTTGGGGTCACGGCTCGGTACGTTTTCGGAACAACAAAGAAAACGCAGAAAATATTTTTTTTTATATAATGTAAAGTAATGTAATGTAATGTAATGTAAAGTAATGTAACGTAATGTAATGTAAAGTAATGTAAAGTAATGTAATGTAAAGTAATGTAATGTAATGTAATGTAAAGTAATGTAAAGTAATGTAAAGTAATGTAAAGTAATGTAAAGCAATGTAACGTAAAGTAATGTAAAGTAATGTAATGTAAAGTAATGTAACGTAAAGTAATGTTAGGTAGTACACGTAGTAGAGGGGGGGGGACTCGAGTCATGTGTGACTTACTCCCACCTCTGGTGCGTAGTAGTCGACACATAAACAGCTGTTTGGGTCACAAGGCGGACCGAACCGAACCGGACGACCGAACCGAACGTCCTGTACTGGACGGTTCAATACAATTCCACCTCTAATATTTACCAATCAACAGTCAGTGATCAATAACCGATAATCAGACGTACCATCTCCATCATCTCTGGGTCGTCAAAGTCGTAGATGATGTGTTCCAGGATGTCTCGGTCCGAAACGAACCCCAGCGCTCGAAACACGATGATGATGGGAACTTCCTGTCTGATGTACGGCAGCGTGGACACGATCCTCTGACCGATGGCGCTCTTCTTCACTCCCTGAGAGACACATCAATCAATAATCAATCACACCGGTCTGCTGATAGATCAGTTATGTGGTTATTTAAATGTTCAATAAGGAGTCCTGTATGCAGGTGAACGTCAGGACTCACCTGTCCTCCTCTGGCCATCATGCTGACCCAGATGGTGCTGGTGGGCCGGGACGAGTTCTCCAAACACGACCGACACTCACCGGTGTAAGCGTACTTTGAGTCCTTCTTAGCAAACACGTAGACCGTGTTGGTGGCCATCTTTTCCTGAGCGATCAGCACCTGAAAACCAGCACAGGAACCAGTTAGTGTGTGTGTGTGTGTGTGTGTGAGTGTGTGTGTGTGTGTGTGTGTGTGTGTGTGTGTGTGTGTGTGTGTGTGTGTGTGTGTGTGTGTGTGTGTGTGTGTGTGTGTGTGTGTGTGTGTGTGTGTGTGTGATGACAGCAGCAGCTGATCACAGCTGGATCAGCTGTCAGTCTGCTTTAACAGCTGTTTATGTCTGACCTGACCTAATAATACTAATAAAGACACACAGTTCTCAGTAGCAGAGCAGCAGTGTTTTCTCTCTGTAGCCTTTTACCTGTTTAACAAACACCTGCACATGAATAACAGCTGTAGTCTGTATTTATATTGTGGACCGAGTCCTGCTTAGAGGACCAGGAACCATCTCTACTGGCACAATATCTTTATATTATTTATTTATTATTAGCGTCTGTTATTGATATTCTGACACTAGAAACTATGTATTAGGCTGAATGTTTCAGGGAAAATGTAAATGATGTAACTCCTATAAAACCCGACGCTCAGGAATTATCAGCCTCACATGTGACTGAATCGAAATGAGGATAAATGATGTAAAAGGTGTAAAATACAGACCCTCCTTCTCTCTCTGACTTTAACTGTATCCTTAATTAAAGTTAATGGGGGAACTAACAGATCATGAAGAGAAAACTCTTTCTAATAAATGAAGAAAGTTGTTTTCGATCCATTAGTCGTCAGGTATTATAAAGTGGTAGTAGCAGTAGTAGTAGCAGTAGTAGTAGCCGATGTTGCCGCGGCGACGGGGGGGGGGGGGTGTAGTGCTGAGTATCGTAGCGACCGGGACGGCCCACATTTCCCATCATGCCTGCCCAGTGACGTCACACGGTGCATCATGATGTCAGAGCGTACCTTCTCAGAGCCGTTGATGATGAAATAACCTCCGGGGTCCAGCGGACACTCGTTCAGCTCACACAGGTCGCGGTCCGTCAGGCCGCTCAGCAGGCAGTACGTGGAGCGAAGCATGATGGGAATTTTACCAATAAAGGTCTTCTGGTGCTGAGTCTGCAGCTGGTCCTCGCCCTCCTTGATGATGGTCTTTGTGATGTCAACGTACAGGGGGGCCGAGTACCTGAGGGGGATCACACAGTAACACAGACCAGGTGAGTCCAGGTGAGACCAGGTGAGACCAGGTGAGACCAGGTCAGACCAGGTGAGACCAGGTGAGACCAGGTGAGACCAGGTGAGACCAGGTGAGTCCAGGTGAGACCAGGTGAGACCAGGTGAGACCAGGTGAGACCAGGTCAGACCAGGTCAGACCAGGTGAGACCAGGTGAGTCCAGGTCAGACCAGGTCAGACCAGGTGAGACCAGGTGAGACCAGGTGAGACCAGGTCAGACCAGGTGAGACCAGGTCAGACCAGGTGAGACCAGGTCAGACCAGGTGAGACCAGGTGAGTCCAGGTCAGACCAGGTGAGACCAGGTCAGACCAGGTGAGACCAGGTGAGACCAAGTCAGACCAGGTGAGACCAGGTCAGACCAGGTGAGACCAGGTGAGACCTACGTGAGGTTTCGTAGTCGGGCCTCGTTGGGCATCATGGGAGACGGCGCTCCGTCCCTCTCCCAGTGGGTTGGCTTGGACAGGTAGATCTGCTCAAACTTCAGCAGGTAACGAGGCTGAAACAGAAAACAGAGGTCACAGTGATGTCACAGTGATGTCACAGTGATGTCACAGTGATGTCACAGTGATGTCACAGGAGCTTAGACCAGGACCCTCCTACAGAGACCCTCCTACAGAGACCCTCTCTGAACGTCTCTAAACCTCCCAGACCAGGTCCTGGTCCTGGTCCAGATCCAGGTGCTGTTCCTCACCGGCTCCTCCACCTCTCCGGAGGTGTGCTGGGCTTCAGCCTGCAGGTCGATGGGCGGAGCGTCTTCCACAATCCTCTGAACCGACATCTGGATGAACTCATCGAACGAATCCAGCTGCTGCCGCACCAGACCCTTCTCGTCAAAATAAGAGCTGGAACAGAACACACAGACAATCTTGTCAAAATAAGAGCTGAAAGAAGCCTGAATAAGAGCAGAGAGTAACCCTGGACAACCGAGACATCCAGATTATAATCCAGAGAAAGAACTGTCAAAATTTACGTGGACTGACTTTCAAAATAAAAGACTGTTCATCATTAATATCATTAAATACATCAGTCTGTTCAGTGTTGCATCAACAGTTTCACATCTAGAATCTCATTAAATAAAACCAACAGATTCAGGTCTGAACTGTGTGAGGTTTTCACGTCATACTCCAGTAAAGTGAGCATTGTCTCCCCAGGTGAGGCGAGATCCAGGTGAGTTTACCTGATGACGATCCAGCAAGCTTCCTGCCACAAATCTGGAGTGATTTCATCTTCGTCCTCGTCGTACTGAGTATCTGACAAACACACAAACAGTACACATATTATCACTGCTCAATATGATCTCTGATCAATATCTATTATCACTGATCAATATACTGTATGTAGGCTGACCCATCTGCTTAGACAATGTCTTTATTTTAACAGTATTTATGTTTTATTGTTTATGTATTTATGTCTTTATTTTCAATGTATTTGTGTCTTTATTTGAACAGTATTTATCTTTTATTTTAATGTATTTGTGTCTTTATATGAACACTATTTATCTTTTATTGTCACTGTATTTATGTTTTATTGTTAATGTATTTGTGTCTTTATTTGAACAGTATTTATGTTTTATTGTTAATGTATTTGTGTCTTTATTTGAACAGTATTTATGTTTTATTGTTAATGTATTTGTGTCTTTATTTGTGATTTAAATCAAGTTGTTTGTAATGTTCTTACAGTGTGTCCTCGTCAGTTGTTTTATAATGTTGTCTGGTGCAGCTGAAGATAATTAATAACAATAATAATTAGTTTTCTAGATGAGTTATTAACTGTTATCATGTTGAGGTATATATCTTGATTATCGGGGCATTAAGTACATTTTACTGATAATACATAACAGTAAGCTGTATGGTGTATTTAATACTTTAATATAGTAGTTTTTGTACTTTTCCGGAGGAAACGGACCTGAGTTTACTTCCTACACAAACAGTTTAACTGTGTTTACTTTTAGTTTCTGTTCAATATAATAATAACAACTGGTTAGCATTAGCATGCTAGCCTGCTAGCATGTTAGCTTTAGCTGAAACAAAGCAGCTTGCTGTTAGCATTAGCTGTTAGCATGTCGCTGTTAGCATGTCGCTGAGTGCAGGTTAGCTTCCGTTAGCTCGCGTGCTAGTGAAGGATAATGAGACTCACCTTCGTCCGGTTCGTACATCTTCTATCTTCAGATAATTATATTAAAATAAAACTAAATGAAAACTCCGACACGACGTTGTGACGAACTGCGCGCCCCGGATAGTGTATCCGGTCACTTCCGGTGTTCTTCTTCTTCGTCTTTAATGAGAGTGGACGCAGAGATGACGCGGTGCTGCCCTCTGCAGTCTGCAGCACGAGACTGCAGCTGGTACCTGACACTGCAGCTGGTACCTGTTCTGCAGTCTGCAGCTGGTACCTGACACTGCAGCTGGTACCTGACACTGCACTGGGTCCTCTATGATCCTCCTCGCTCTGCTTATGCACTTCCTGTTGTCCAGGCTCTGCAGGGACGGGAGCGTCGTGGCCGTAGAGCACTCAGTCGATCACATGATCCTCTGCAGCGCCATCCTGTCCTGACAGGAGCTGTTGCCATATAAGCTCGTACAGACTGTAAAGCCCCCTGAGGCAAACCATAGACTGAATATAAGAAGTGGATGTTGTCACCGTGACGTTATCCAGGGGTGTGTGGACTGACGTTTTGAAGCCTTGATTTCACCAATTTGGCCATCAGTGAGGTCCCGGCGCTCACTATGCTCCCAGTGAGTTCCCGGCGCTCCCAGTGAGGTCCCGGCGCTCACCGTGCTCCCAGTGAGTTCCCGGCGCTCCCAGTGAGGTCCCGGCGCTCACTATGCTCCCAGTGAGGTCCCGGCGCTCACCACAGCTGGGCCAACGCTAGTATTAGCATTAGCCTCAAACCGAGCATAGAAGGCATTCAGCTCATCCACCAGTGCAGCATCAGACTCACTGTTGGGGGTCGCCTGTTCTTATACTCCATTACCTGGACCTGGAGTCATTCACTCTGAGAAGTAGAAGAGCCTCGAGGAATCTACTGGGGTTTCTTACCATTGCTACTGTGGAGGAACCTTCTCGGTTCAAAAAGGTTACTGTGCTCTTATCTTTCGATAAGACTATCCTCATATCAGGCCCAGTTCCCACTCTTCGTCTCTGACTGGCTCAAGGTGGAATGCAAAACCGTTGGTCTCCATTTCATTGACAACTAGGGAACCAGGGAGATGATCACTTCCTGTCAGTGGAGGGAACCAGAGAGATGATTACTTCCTGTCAGTGGAGGGAACCAGGGTGATGATCACTTCCTGTTAGCGGAGGGAACCAGAGAGATGATCACTTCCTGTTAGTGGAGGGAACCAGAGAGATGATCACTTCCTGTTAGCGGAGGGAACCAGAGAGATGATCACTTGGTGGTGGACTACCAACGTTACATCTTCTATAGTATAGTATAGTATAGTATAGTATAGTATAGTATAGTATAGTATAGTATAGTGTAGTGTAGTATAGTATAGTATAGTATAGTGTAGTATAGTATTGTATAGTGTAGTATAGTATAGTACAGTATAGGATAGTGTAGTATAGTACAGTATAGTATACAGTAGTTTAGTGTAGTATAGTATAGCATAGTACAGTATAGTATAGTGTAGTATAGTATTGTATAGTGTAGTATAGTATAGTAACGTATAGGATAGTGTAGTATAGTACAGTATAGTATAGTGTAGTGTAGTATAGTATAGTATAGTATAGTGTAGTGTAGTATAGTATAGTATAGTGTATTGTAGTACAGTACAGTATAGTATAGTGTAGTATAGTATAGTATAGTATACAGTAGTTTAGTGTAGTATAGTATAGCATAGTACAGTATAGTATAGTGTAGTATAGTATTGTATAGTGTAGTATAGTATAGTAACGTATAGGATAGTGTAGTATAGTACAGTATAGTATAGTGTAGTGTAGTATAGTATAGTATAGTATAGTATAGTGTAGTGTAGTATAGTATAGTATAGTGTATTGTAGTACAGTACAGTATAGTATAGTGTAGTATAGTATAGTATAGTATAACCCTAGTATAGTGTAGTGTAGTACAGTACGGTGTAGTATACTACAGTATAGTATAGTATACTACAGTATAGTATAGTATAGTATAGTGTAGTGTAGTATAGTACAGTATAGTGTAGTATAGTATAGTGTAGTATACTACAGTATAGTATAGTATAGTGTAGTGTAGTATACTACAGTATAGTATAGTGTAGTATAGTCTAGTGTAGTATACTACAGTATAATATAGTGTAGTATAGTACAGTATAGTATAGTGTAGTATAGTATAGTATAGTGTAGTATAGTATAGTATAGTGTAGTATACTACAGTATAGTGTAGTATAGTATAGTGTAGTGTAGTATAGTACAGTATAGTATAGTATAGTGTAGTATAGTATAGTACAGTATAGTGTAGTATAGTATAGTGTAGTATACTACAGTATAGTACAGTACAGAACAGTATAGTATAGTGTAGTATACTACAGTATAGTACAGTATAGTATAGTATAGTATAGTATAGTATAGTGTAGTGTAGTAGAGCACAGTACAGTACAGTATAGTATAGTGTAGTATACTACAGTATAGTATAGTATAGTGTAGTATAGTATAGTATAGTATAGTATAGTATAGTATAGTGTTGTATACTACAGTATAGTATAGTATAGTATAGTATAGTATAGTATAGTATAGTATAGTACTATTGTATATTTGTGTAAATATGTTGTGGTGCAGACTCGTGACAGTCTTGTTTTTCTGCTCTGCTGTTTGTCTCGTTCGTCTTGCTGGTAGTTTTCTGTTTCGTCAGCGATATTTCAGCACAGACAGAATGTTGATCCCCAGATTAAGTCCTGAACAAAAGAGAGCAGACGACAACACAGAGCCCGTCCTCTATATGACAACAGCACGCCAACGCCAAACATCACAACCACAGAGGACCTGCACAGAGACACAGCAGCAGCCAATCAGACACCAGGAAAAAAGGCCTTTTTTATTTCAGCAATTTTGGTTTCATTGGACTTTCTGAGACTTCAGGATGTTTAGCAGGACGCTTCTGCTCGTCTGTGTGGCTGTTTTCTTCTGTGCAGGTAAGACTGGACCAGAGTCCACATCAGACTGGACCAGAGTCCACATCAGACTGGACCAGAGTCCACATGTAGAGTCCACATCAGACTGGACCAGAGTCCACATGTAGAGTCCACATCAGACTGGATCAGACTGGACTAGGTGTTTAAACAGGGTCTGATGTAGAGTCCACATCAGACTGGACCAGACCAGGTGTTTAAACAGGGTCTGATGTAGAGTCCACATCAGACAGGACCAGTCCAGGTTAGACCGTACGGAGTCAGGTGTAAAAACAGTGAATACTAGAAGCTATAATATACCTGAAAAACTTTCCTGTCTGTATTTCAGATGCGGAGGATAAGTCCAGGCTCTACAGGAGGGTAAGAAACAAACTCTTTTCTACAACCTGAACAGGTTTTAGCAGCTGAAATGATTTATAGTAAATTTAACATAATTAATCCCTTTAAGTTACTGTTTACGTTGCTTTGTTCTTACATGTCTGAAACCACCAATCATTTTCATATCTATTGAAAGAGCACTTTTCAACAGGATACGGACATAAAGAGGCAATTCAAGTAAAATGAGAATAATCTCTGTGTTGACAATAGATTTAAACAATGACCGGTGTTAGTAAAGACTGTCCTGTCTGGTTAGGGTTCTGGACTCTGGGTAGAGCTGCACCGATCTGACTTTTTCATTCCCGATACCAATACAGATACCTGGTCTTTGGGTGTCGGCCGATGCCGAGTACCGATCCGATACCAGTGTATAATGAATAAGCTGTATGCCTCACTGTGTGGAAGTGACTGTTCTTTCATATGTAAGGAAACATCAGGCTGGACTTAAACATTGTTTTCTTAACTTTGTAAAACAAAATGTAACAAATAAATACAATTTTTTATTTTATTTATACAAATTTAATTTTTGTTTACTTATTGAAATAATAAATCGTACACCGCTGCACGGTGGTACAGTGGTTAGCACTGTCACCTCACAGCAAGAGGGTCGCAGATTCGAATCCGGCTTGGGGCCCTTCTGTGTGGAGTTTGCATGTTCTCCCCGTGTTAGCGTGGGTTTTCTCCGGGTTCTCTGGTTTCCTCCCACAGTCCAAAGACATGCAGGTTAATGTGGGTTTACTCCGGGTTCTCTGGTTTCCTCCCACAGTCCAAAGACATGCAGGTTAGCGTGGGTTTACTCCGGTTCTCAGGTTTCCTCCCACAGTCCAAAGACATGCAGGTAAATGTGGGTTTACTCCGGGTTCTCTGGTTTCCTCCCATAGTCCAAAGACATGCAGGTTAGTGTGGGTTTACTCCGGTTCTCAGGTTTCCTCCCACAGTCCAAAGACATGCAGGTTAATGTGGGTTTACTCCGGGTTCTCTGGTTTCCTCCCATAGTCCAAAGACATGCAGGTTAATGTGGGTTTACTCCGGGTTCTCTGGTTTCCTCCCATAGTCCAAAGACATGCAGGTTAGAGTGGGTTTACTCCGGGTTCTCAGGTTTCCTCTCACAGTCCAAAGACATGCAGGTTAGTGTGGGTTTAATCCGGGTTCTCAGGTTTCCTCCCACAGTCCAAAGACATGCAGGTTAGTGTGGGTTTACTCCGGGTTCTCTGGTTTCCTCCCATAGTCCAAAGACATGCAGGTTAGTGTGGGTTTACTCCGGTTCTCAGGTTTCCTCCCACAGTCCAAAGACATGCAGGTTAATGTGGGTTTACTCCGGGTTCTCTGGTTTCCTCCCATAGTCCAAAGACATGCAGGTTAGTGTGGGTTTACTCCGGTTCTCCGGTTTCCTCCCACAGTCTAAAGACATGCAGGTTAGAGTGGGTTTACTCCGGGTTCTCAGGTTTCCTCCCACAGTCTAAAGACATGCAGGTTAGAGTGGGTTTACTCCGGGTTCTCAGGTTTCCTCTCACAGTCCAAAGACATGCAGGTTAGCGTGGGTTTACTCCGGGTTCTCAGGTTTCCTCCCACAGTCTAAAGACATGCAGGTTAGTGTGGGTTTAATCCGGGTTCTCAGGTTTCCTCCCACAGTCCAAAGACATGCAGGTTAGTGTGGGTTTACTCCGGGTTCTCAGGTTTCCTCCCACAGTCCAAAGACATGCAGGTTAGTGTGGGTTTAATCCGGGTTCTCAGGTTTCCTCCCACAGTCCAAAGACATGCAGGTTAGTGTGGGTTTACTCCGGGTTCTCAGGTTTCCTCCCACAGTCCAAAGACATGCAGGTTAGTGTGGGTTTACTCCGGGTTCTCAGGTTTCCTCCCACAGTCCAAAGACATGCAGGTTCATTGTTGACTCTAAATGTCCCGTAGGTGTGAATGTGAGTGTGAATGCTTGTCTGTCTCTATGTGTCAGCCCTGTGATAGTCTGGAGACCTGTCCAGGGTGAACCCCGCCTTCACCCAATGTCAGCGGGGATCGGCTCCAGCCCCCCCACCCTTGAACAGGATAAAAGGTTACAGATAATGGATGGATGAATCTTACAACCACGTGCTGCCTCATTAGGCGATAAACAGTCAAATGGTGTTTGTCATTTCATTCAAATTCAAAGTGTCTGTGTTGGCATGAAGGTTTCAGAAAACAACGTTGCATCAGGATAGAAAACTAGATGAAGTTACGAAGGTTTGAGCAGGAGAGAGAGCAGCTGATGTTATCTGTATTTCAGTTTTCTGTTTAACGCTGATCTACCTGTTGTTGCTGCAGCCCTCCTGTGTGGGGATGAGCGTGACTCAGGCGTGTCCTCTCAACTACTCGCCGGTGTGCGGCAGCGACGGCGTCACCTACCCCAACGAATGCTCTCTGTGTGTCCACAGACTGTGAGTCATTCATTCATTCATCTTCTGATACCTGCTCACTCTGGATAGTTTCATTGGTTCAAAACACTTTCATTTCTTTGATTTGTGTCTGATAAAAATAAACAGGTGTCTACAGCATCCCACACTGAAGACATAACTGACCTGTAAATACACAGAAGGCCAACAGTGTTAAACCTCCTATAACGAAGCATCAGCCTTCAGCTGATTAAACACACACCTGAACCTGATACCTGCCTGATACTTCACTGTCCAATCAGAGCTCAGCAGGAACACCACTAATATGTAGTTTCTTATCAGTAATTAGCTGCACCATTATGGCCAAAATGATAATCAGGATTATTTTGATCAATATTGAGATCACAATTATTTTTCACGATTGTTTATAGATTTTGGGGCCAAAATATTTTTATTGCGCTGCTTTCACTTCATTCCTGCTGATGTAGTTTCACGTTGCCCGTCTGCTGCTAAACCCTCAAAAACTCTGTCATCCTTTTAATTTATAACTGTCATCTATAGCGGTTATTATATTATTAAACTCTTCAAATAATTCAAATGATTAGGAAATAAATGATTGTGTTTTTATTAACATATTTGCTTTGATTAAAAAGTCTTGTCATTAGTAGTTCTAATTATATATTATAAGCTGCTTAGATAGATTAGTTAAACATCTCTAATATCTATTATAGAGTGCTGTGAAAACATCTCCTTCAAACAACTGGATTTATTCAAGTTTCTCAACAAAAAAAACTACATTTTACAAGATTACATTTGAACGCATCATGATAGCATTATAATCTACCATCGCCCAATGCTCATTTTACTGAGCAGAGCTTGAACGCACCATAATGTAAGTCAATGCAGCTTCCATTAACGGAGCTCTTTAGCAGATGATCAATCGATGCGTCTCTAATATGCAGCAGAGTTTTCTGTAAGTGGAGCATTTTAAACGTCAATATCGATCATGTTCCTTTAATTTGGGAAGCCAAAATCGTGATCGTCATTAATATTTGATTAATAGTGCAGCCCTATCAGTAATGCATTAACATGTCAGCAGTATCTACGTCACCTGACTTCCTCCTTTAGTCCCGCCGTAGAGCGCCATGGCGAAGGGCCGCTGACCAAGCTGCCATATTTGATGACTGAACTTTATATACTGTTCATGTACCTGCTACTGGGAAAAAAGTGACTTCTGAGAATCAGTAACTTGTTTAATACCAGTAACAGACTGGGACGACTATCAAAACCATTAAACCCACCTGTCTGTTCTGATCCAGTCTAATAACGAACACTATTTAAACCTCTGACCTGTCTCAAACTCACTGATTCTGCAGGTTTTATATCTATTTCTACAGCTTAGTTTACTGTTTATTTCCAGGATGAGAACTGATGAAGTGTGAACGATGTTAGTGTGGATGTGTTTTATGATGATCTGGAGGTTTACCTGGTCAGAGGTCTGTACTACGAAGCAGGATTTGGCGTTTGCGAGGTAACTTCAGGGTTAACCCCTTCAGGGTTTTCCGTCCTACGAAGGTGGATCACTTCTTACCGGGGTAGATCTCCATGGTAACTGATGCTGAACGGCTGACCTGCTCCGGAGCAGGTTATGTTCCAGATTAGAGATCAACTCATATAAAAGCACCGCCTACTGACCAATCAGAGCTGAGTGGGCGGATCGTATGGTAATATTACACATATGAAGAAGTTTAGGTCATAATCCAGGCTAAAAACAACACAGTTTAAACTGACAAATGCAGGAAGGACAGCTGGCTGGATGCTGTGGATGTTTACCGCTTTGAATTATGTTTTCATATTTATTTATTTTTTACTTGGTCTTGAATCCGTTTCACACCGCAGGAGACGGGACGCAGCCGAAAGAAGGTTTAAATAGTCAAACACGCCGTACTTAAGATAATGGGCATAATGAGGTGTAATCCATTCATCCATAACACAATTAAAAGCTATTTATATCTAAACAACTATGTCTGATTTTTGAGTGTTCTGTTAAATTAATAAATCTGTTAATTTACACATTCACACATCGGGAGTTTTTTCTTTTGCCAGCTGTCCTTCCTGCATTTAGCAGCTTCAACTGTGTTACTATTAGTCTGATTAAGTGTTTAACTTCTTCGTATTTGTCTAATATAGTTTACTCTTCCTTTGTTAAATGTGCTGCTCTGTCTGTCTGCCTGTCTGCCTGTCTGTCTGCCTGTCTGTCTGCTGTCAGTAGACTTGTCCATGTCTGTGATTGGTCAGATGCTGTAAGCCCCGCCCCGTTCATGTGAACGCGCTCACAGCCAGACAGAGAAACCCTGAGTTGATTTGAACGAGTTGATAAACACCTTCGTAGGACCGTTTAGCGGGATCTCGTTTGTTAGGGTTAGTTAAACCAGATAACGAGAAGATACCCTGGGAATGATGGAGATACCACGGGTATGATGAACTCTCTTCGTAGTACATGTGTGAAGCTCTTCACACCTGAACACAAGAAGAAACAGAGCTGTTGTTTACTTCAATGTTTACTTCAATGTTTACTTCATTGTTTACTTTATTGTTTACTTTATTGTTTACTGGTGATTATTTGTGTTCAGGGAGAAAAACGCTGACATTTTGATCGTGACGGACGGGCCGTGCTGAGGATGACATCATCCCACTCCCAAATGATGTCATCACACTTCTACCAAGCAGACGATGTCATCACGTGTATATTTGACTTCTGTTTGAATGTTAGCATGTAACACACACACACGCACACACACACACACACGCACACACTCACACTCACACACACACAAACACACACACACACACACACACAAAAACACACACACACACACACTCAGATGACTGCAGCCATAATAATAATAAAAATCAAACACATCTGTTTTATAGCTGTTTTATATTTTCATATCTGTAATTTTTCATTGAATCTTTCACCAATAAAGATTTCCCTTTTTCTCTGAGTGCAGCTGTTTGTCAGGTCTGTAAGGGGGGGGGGGACGATACCAGCTCACCGTGGTGGGGGGGTACGATACCAGCTCATCGTGGGGGGGGGGGAAGGTACGAGATGATAAGCCCACCTCACCGTGGTGGGGGGGGGTGTGATACCATCTCACCGTGGTGGGGGGGGGGGGGGACGATACCAGCTCACCGTGGTGGGGGGGGTATGATAGCACCTCGCTGATCGTTGGCTCGGTTCAGGAGGAGGGCGGGGCTTAGACTCTACGTAGGTTAGGTCAACCGTAAGCGACGCAGGAGACAGAAACACGTTGAACTGTAATTATAATTTAGATAATACTAAAGTTTAGTCGAGCTGATCAGTTTCAAAGTAAACTGAAGAAGCTAGTTTGTGTTAGCAGCTAATGCTAGCGCCAACGTTAGCCTGTTAGCACATTGTACTCGAGCAGCTGAGTTAAACTGAAGTTGGCTGTTTGGATGGAGAAGAGGCAGACAGGCGGAGCGGCGAGGCCGACCCCGTTAGTTTAGCGACTCATGGAGGTCGGCGGCGGTTTCTCTCACAGCGAGCCGCAGCTCGGTAACAGTTTGGAGAGCAGTACAGGCAGAAAGAACCAGATGACTCTGAGACGAGCGGATACAACGAGGATAAACTTTAATAAAGAAAAAGTCTTTCAGGTTCAAACTAAAACTCCACGCAGCAACGACAAGGAACCAACGAAGAAGAATCAACAGTGAGCGACTACTGGGGAGGCGGGAACAGGTGAGCAGCAGGTGTGCTGAGTGAGGAGATCTGCAACCAGAGGAGAGGAACTAAATAAAACTGACTATATAATAATAATAATAATAATAATAATACAAATAATAATAATAATAATAAAAATAATACTAGTCTACTAATACTAAAAAATGACATCAATCAAACATCTGCTGTTGGTAAGAAGACTCAGTAGCCAGAGAGACAAAGTCAGCAGCCTTTCAAAATAACTAACCCTAACCCTACTGGCAGCTCACCTGTCATCAATGCTAACTTTAGCTAACAGCGCTAGCATTGATGTCAGCTGTTAGCTCACCTGTCATCAATGCTAACTTTAGCTAACAGCTCTAGCATTGATGACAGCTGTTAGCTCACCTGTCATCAATGCTAACTTTAGCTAACAGCGCTAGCATTGATGACAGCTGTTAGCTCACCTGTCACTGAACTCAGTGTAACTCAGGTGACAGATCAGTGTTGATACATGTTGTTGGTGATGTCATCATGTTACCTGTTCAGGTGTCCAGCTGTCCTGTCCTCCTGCGTCTGTCCATCCTTCTACTCTCTTCCTCTTCCTGTTAAACATCACAGACCTTTTTAAAATCACCTTTCTGGATTTATAATCAAACTTTAAAGACGAAGTGATTTGAATAAATCCGTCTTTTCTCTCTCTTCCTGTAACACATTAACATACGTCAGATGATGTCTGGAATCTCCATTCAGATGTTTTCCCCCGTTAAAGGCTATTGATCTGAATGTATATAATCTTTATAATATAAAGGTGGGGGGGGCACACCTGACTGTCAGCTGCTGGTCATAGAGGTAAACAGATCAACATGATGCTGTGATGTCATCACCATATGCTTCGTTATGAGCTCAGCTGCTTTTCTTTCATGTGGTTTCTCTTTAACGGACACCTGGCTGCTATCTCTCACCTGTCCCTCACTACAGGTGTGTTTTATAAACCCCTCTGCTGACTGACAGGTAGGTGGGCGTGGCCTCTAACAACAGGCCCTCTCTGAAGTCACACCTTTCAATCGTGTTGTTGCCACGGAGCTGCTGCCTATCCATCACAACATTCTCTTCTTCCTCCTCCTCTGGCTCCGCCTCCTCAGGTGTGTCCAGGTATTTGCTCCAGCGGCTCACCTGAGCCTGGCTCACCTGAGCCTGGCTCACCTGAGCCTGGCTCACCTGAGCCTGGCTCACCTGAGCCTGGCTCACCTGAGCCTGGCTCACCTGAGCCTGGCTCACCTGGAGACAGTCAGAGTCAGATTCATTAAATATGTTTAAATATTGAAGTAGAAACACTAATTAAGACCTGTGTGTGTGTGTGTGTGTGTGTGTGTGTGTGTGTGTGTGTGTGTGTGTGTGTGTGTGTGTGTGTGTGTGTGGTCACCTGGTCGTCTCCCTCAGGTTCATCCTCTCCGTCTGCCTCCACCTGCTTCCTGTTAACACCAATCATCAGAGCACACATTAAAGCAGGAGGCAGTAACAGGTGAGGACACCTGGACACACAGGTGAAGACACCTGGACACACAGGTGAAGACACCTGGACACACAGGTGAAGACACCTGGACACACAGGTGAAGACACCTGGACACACAGGTGAAGACACCTGGACACACAGGTGAGGACACCTGGACACACAGGTGAAGACACCTGGACAGAGAGGTGAAGAGTGCTGAGTATGATGGGACATGTTGGTTACCATAGCGACAAGGTGTGGTGCTCCTGCTCCTCCATCATGGCTCCTCTCATGGCGTTGAGTTTCTGAACATGGCGTCTGCAGTCGGCCCCGGAGCCCCGCCCAAACTCCTGTCAGCCAATCAGCACACAGTCCGACAGGTGAAACAGGTAACAATGGAGCCTCTGAACACCTGTTGTTCATTTAATTACATACTTTATAATTATATACTACTTAATAATCATATACTACTTAATAATCATATACTACTTAATAATCATATACTACTTAATAATCATATACTACTTACTACTTACCAACTTGGACGGGAACTAAAAACGTAATGATTGAAATGTCTTATTGTGGCTCCAGACGGTGAAAACTGTTGGGTGAACCTAAATGATGAGCTAAATAAACGGAATAAAGGAGCACCATTGCAACCAGTGTAAACAGTGCAACCAGTGCAACCAGTGTAAACAGTGCAAACGGTGTGGAGACCTGTAGCTGGTGAACATACTGGAGCATTTAGCAGCTAAACAGTTGGTAGAGGCCAAAAACAGAGCTAAAAGAGAGAGCCTACTGCACTGTGACTCCTGGTGAATCACGTTGTTGCTCTGTCAATAAACATCAGTTAGAGAAGCTTTAAAGAGTAGAAGTTCATATATTCTGACCTTCAGCAGCGACTGTTTCTCTCCACACAGTTTACAGCTCCACCTGTTCACCTTTTTCACCTGTCAGACACAGCACAGGGCAAAAACACACAGTTTACAGCTCCACCTGTTCACCTTCTTCACCTGTCAGACACAGCACAGGGCAAAAACACACAGTTTACAGCTCCACCTTCTTCACCTGTCAGACACAGCACAGGGCAAAAAACACACACAGTTTACAGCTCCACCTTCTTCACCTGTCAGACACAGCACAGGGCAAAAACACACAGTTTACAGCTCCACCTTCTTCACCTGTCAGACACAGCACAGGGCAAAAACACACAGTATACAGCTCCACCTGTCAGACACAGCACAGGGCAAAAATACACAGATTACAGCTCCACCCCATGGATGTATTAAGAGACATAAACATAGACAGCTAGCAGCTAGCCCATAGCTTAGCAGTCACAGCGGTTATCCTGTTAGCCTAGCAGTTAGCTCAGCAGTTAGCCTGTTAGCCTAGCAGTTAGCTCAGCAGTTAGCCTGTTAGCCTAGCAGTTAGCTCAGCAGTTAGCCTGTTAGCCTAGCAGTTAGCCTGTTAGCTCAGCAGTTAGCCTGTTAGCTCAGCAGTTAGCTCAGCAGTTAGCCTGTAGCTGTCTGTGTTCCAGGTGATTTGTTACCTGTTGAACCTGAAAGTTCTGACAGCTGAAACACCTGAGGACGTGAAACTCCTGAACCATGACGGACAGACAGTAAACGGCTCTGGTTCCGGTCGGTTCTGGTCCTCCAGCTCAATATTCCCGGGTCTGTTTGAACCGCGGTGACATGTCACACCGGAAGCACTGAGCCGAGCCGAGCCGAGCCGAGCCGAGCGCCTCCTGCAGGCCGGAGGACCCTAACCCAGCACTGACTGGGTTATTATACCGGTTCTTTCCAGCTGTGAACATCTGATTTCAACATGATCAATAAACCTGATCAATAAACCTGATCAGACAAAACTTCACACCGGAAATAAATAAAAAATATATCTCCTTTCCTAACCACTTCTCCTCTCCTTTCCTAACCACTTGTCTTTTCCTAACCACTTCTCCTCTCCTTTCCTAACCACTTCTCCTCTCCTCTCCTAACCACTTCTCCTCTCCTTTCCTAACCACTTCTCCTCTCCTTTCCTAACCACTTCTCCTCTCCTAACCACTTCTCCTCTCCTTTCCTAACCACTTGTGCTTTCCTAACCACTTGTCCTTTCCTAACCACTTGTCCTTTCCTAACCACTTGTCCGTGACCTGGATAGAACTCATTATGAGGAAAGGTGTGAAGGAGAGTTGGTGAGGACGTAGGAAGGTGTGAAGGAGAGTCGGTGAGGACGTAGGAAGGTGTGAAGGAGAGTCGGTGAGGACGTAGGAAGGTGTGAAGGAGAGTTGGTGAGGACGTAGGAAGGTGTGAAGGAGAGTTGGTGAGGACGTAGGAAGTGACGGCAGCGGTGCTGATGATGAGAATCATGCTGCTCTGACGGATGTTTGCTTTTTTGAACCAACTTTATTGACACGTATGAAACAAGCTCAGTGACTTAGTGCCTTATCTCCTTTCCCTTGGTAAAGGATGGTGCTGAAGGAGATATGAAAGGAAGCATTGAAGCTCCTTTCCCTTGGTAAAGGATGGTGCTGAAGGAGATAGGAAAGGAAGCATTGAAGCTCCTTTCCCTTGGTAAAGGAAGGTGCTGAAGGAGATAGGAAAGGAAGCATTGAAGCTCCTTTCCCTTGGTAAAGGATGGTGCTGAAGGAGATAGGAAAGGAAGCATTGAAGCTCCTTTCCCTTGGTAAAGGATGGTGCTGAAGGAGATAGGAAAGGAAGCATTGAAGCTCCTTTCCCTTGGTAAAGGATGGTGCTGAAGGAGATAGGAAAGGAAGCATTGAAGCTTCCTTCCTCACTATTCACCACAGCCTACATGTCTGACTGTAGCTGACCTTTGACCTTTAGACAATAAACATGACACCACAGAAGAAGAGTGAATTCCTTCAGTATTTATTAGACAACAGATTACAGATCAATAACTGATCGATATGATGGATTTTAAAAGCAGAATAAATACAGAGAATAAAAACATCCTGTGACATCATCGCTTCAACAGGAAGTAAACTTGAGTGATGTCATCAGAAACAGGCAGCACAAACAAACAAGGCTTCAGTGACGTCAAAATAAAAGACTACAGGTGTGAACTCACCTGAGAGGAACAGGTAATATGACTTCATGATGTGATTAATATTCAGTTAATATAATCTGAACTGTAAAGAAGGAAAATAAAACATTTTAACATTCATTTTCTCTAGATAACTCTTCATTGTTTATGTTCTTAAAGTTTTATTTTCTTAAAATCAATGAGAATATTTCAGCCTGTTTCCAACATAAATCACCTGATTTAAAGATATTTCTTTAATCTACCTGGATCAACGTTTACCTGCTGCCAGGTCGACTCTGATCCTCCAATCAGAAATAAAGATTCTCTCTGATTTTAAGGTTTGATGACTCGATTAGAAACACAAATGTTTTTAGGTCTTTGTCAGCCGACTGTTCACCTGCTCCACCTGCTCCACCTGCTTCACCTGCTCCATCTGCTCCACCTGCTCCATCTGCTCCACCTGCTCCATCTGCTCCACCTGCTCCACCTGCTTCACCTGCTCCGTCTGCTCCACCTGCTCCATCTGCTCCACCTGCTCCACCTGCTCCATCTGCTCCACCTGCTTCACCTGCTTCACCTGCTCCATCTGCTCCACCTGCTCCATCTGCTTCACCTGCTCCATCTGCTTCACCTGCTCCACCTGCTCCACCTGCTCCACCTGCTCCATCTGCTTCACCTGCTCCACCTGCTCCACCTGCTCCACCTGCTCCATCTGCTTCACCTGCTGTGAGTCAGCTGGACAGGTGGAGGTGAGTCAGCTGGACAGGTGGACAGGTGGAGGTGAGTCAGCTGGACAGGTGGAGGTGAGTCAGGTGGTCAGGTGGAGGTGAGTCAGGTGGACAGGTGGAGGTGAGTCAGCTGGACAGGTGGACAGGTGGAGGTGAGTCAGGTGGACAGGTGGACAGGTGGAGGTGAGACAGGTGGACAGGTGGAGGTGAGTCAGGTGGACAGGTGGAGGTGAGTCAGGTGGACAGGTGGACAGGTGGAGGTGAGTCAGGTGGACAGGTGGAGGTGAGTCAGGTGGAGGTGAGTCAGGTGGAGGTGAGTCGGGTGGAGGTGAGTCAGGTGGAGGTGAGTCGGGTGGAGGTGAGTCAGGTGGAGGTGAGTCAGGTGGAGGTGAGTCGGGTGGAGGTGAGTCAGGTGGAGGTGAGTCAGGTGGAGGTGAGTCAGGTGGAGGTGAGTCAGGTGGAGGTGAGTCAGGTGGTCAGGTGGAGGTGAATCAGCCGGTCAGGTGGAATGCTGAGTGAGTTCGTGGTCGGAGTTGGAGCTCACCTGGCGCTCCACCTGCCTCTGGGCCTTACAGGCGGCCATCTTGTTCTGGATGTCTCTCTTCTTTTCAAAGTAGTCGACGAGCGGCGGCTCCGTCAGCAGCGACGCCAGAACCTGCTCGAAGGTGATCGACCAATCAACATCCAGCACGCTGCCCCGCCTCTGCTCGCCACTGCCGATTAGCACGGTGTCGTCGGCGATGTCCTCGCACTGCAACGAGCCGGAGCTCACCACCGAATACGACGACACCGACGTGTCGTCTTTGGTTTCTTCGTCCGACGTCTGCGGAGCCGCCGGCTCCAGCTGAGCGTCGGCCAGAGCCTGGCACACCTGAGACTCACCTGACCCCCCCTTAATAGGCCCCTCCTCCCTCTGAGGCTCACCTGACCCCCCCTTAATAGGCCCCTCCTCCCTCTGAGGCTCAGCGGGCGTGGCCGGGGTGGTGGGCGTGGTCTGTGTAGGGGGCGTGGTCTGTGTAGGGGGCGTGGTCTGTGTAGGGGGCGTGGCCTGTGTAGGGGGCGTGGCCTGTGTGGTGGGCGTGGTCTGTGTAGGGGGCGGGGCCTCAGCAGAGCAGCTGTCCGTCTTCTTGCTGCCGTTGTTGAACTTCTTGCCGACCTCTCCGATCCGCAGCAGCAGGCTGGCGACGGTGGCGATGGAGTGATAGAGCTGCTGCTCCAGAGACTCCTCACTGAACATGTTGTACAGAGTCTTACACAGGTCGATGAACTGCTCCTGTAGACAGATTAACACAGTCAGATACCCGGACCTGAACCTGGACCTGAACCTGGACCTGGACCTGGACCTGGAACTGGACCTGGACCTGGACCTGGACCTGGACCTGGAACTGGACCTGGACCTGGACCTGGGCCTGGACCTGGACCTGAACCTGGACCTGGACCTGGAACTGGACCTGGACCTGGACCTGGGCCTGGACCTGGACCTGAACCTGGACCTGGACCTGGACCTGGACCTGGACCTGGACCTGGACCTGAACCTGAACCTGAACCTGGAACTGGACCTGGACCTGGACCTGGACCTGGACCTGGGCCTGGACCTGGACCTTGACCTGAACCAGATCTCCTCCTCACCTGGTTCATCCTGGGCAGGTCTTTGATGGTCTCTGTCTTGGGTTCCTTCTCTTTGGCCCACATCCTCAGGTAGTACCTGTAGTCCTTCACCTTCTCCTCTGAAACAACACACAGGTCAGAGGTCAGAGGTCAGAGGTCTACAGAGTACAGTACAACACACACACCTGTGGTCAGGTGTGTCAGTAGGTGGATTCACTGTGACAGAGCAGGTACTGGTGCAGGTCACAGTGGACCTGGTTCTGACTCTAGTCTGTATGGTGATGTCACACAGTGACACCTCACCTGTAGGTTCACCACCTGGAGGGGGGGCATTTACCTTTCATCTCCTCGCTGTCTCCGTCTCCATCCTTCCCCTCCTCACCTGCACACAGACAGATCTTCATCATCTTCATCATCATCACCATGACAACGAGGTTGTAAAAACATTAATTTTGAGATTAAGAATGAAAAGTGTTGAAACTGTTAGTTAAAGTGACAGATGTTTCCTGCTCTGATCCTCTGGCCACGCCCCCTACAGTGATGTCATAGCGCAGGTTAAACACCTGAGCTTCAGACTTGTTACAAATGACCAAATATCCGTTTATCCGGGCCGGGTCGCAGCAGGCTGAGCCAAGAACTCCAGACGTCTCCTCAGCAAACCTCCATGTCCATGAAAACCACAAACAGGATCGGTGACGAGGGACGACCCGGGAGGAGCCGACGCCCACCGGACACGAGTATACGGACGCAGCTCTCACTTTGGTTCTACATGGACCGGATGGCTCGTAACAACGACCCTGATACCCCATATTCCCCCAGAACCCCCCACAGGACTCCCCGGGGGACACGGTCGTAAGCCTTCTACAAGTCCACAAAACACATGTAGACTGGCTGGGCAAACTCCCATGACCTCTCCAACAGCACCGCAAGGGTAGAGAGCTGGTCCGCTGGTCCACTGGTCCACTGGTCCACTGATCCACTGGTCCACTGATCCACTGGTCCACTGGTCCACTGGTCCACTGATCCACTGGTCCACTGGTCCACTGATCCACTGTTCCACGGCCAGGACGGAATCCGCATTGTTCCTCTTGGATCTGAGGTTTGACAATCAGTCAGAGCCTCCTTTCAGAACCCTAGAATAAACTTTCCTGGGGAGGCTGAGCAGTGTGATACTCCGATAGTTGGAGTACACTCTCCGGTCCCCCTTTTTAAAAATGGGAACCATCACCCTGGTCTGCCAAACCACTGGTACTGTCCCCGACCTCCACGGGACACTGAAGAGACGGGTCAGCCAAGACAGCCCAACAATGTCCAACAATGTCCAACAATGTCCAACAATGTCCAGATCCTTCAACATCTCAGGGTGAATCTCTTCCCCCCCCCGGCGTCTTGCTGCTGAGGAGCTTCTTGACTTCCTCAGCATCCTCTGCCCAGGATATGGACAAGCCTTCCTCTGAGTCTTCAGACTCTGCCTCCTCTACGGAGGACGTGTTGGTCGGGTTCAGGAGTTCCTCAAAGTGCTCTTTCCACCGCTCGACGATATCTCCAGTCCGGGTCCGAAGTTCTCCTGCTGAACACAGCCTGAGTCGTCTAACGGTTTTCCAGAACCTCCTTGAGGCCAACCGAAAGTCCTTCTCCATGGTCTCCCTGAACTCCTTCCACACCCGGGTTTTTTTATTTTGGCAGCAGCCAACCGATACCCGTCTGCTGCTTCACGAGACCTCCGGGCCAACGAAGCCCAAAAGGCCTCCTTCTTCAGCTTGACGGTGTCCTTCACCGCCGGCTCTTAGGTTGCCGCCACGAAAGGCAGCGACGACCTTCCAACCACAACTTCGAGCAGCCGCCTCTACAAGGTTCTGAACAAGGTCCATGAACGGTCTGGACCGTCCCAGTTCACTCTGACTATGTAGTCTAGCAGGGCATGTTTTTGTTTTTTAGGACCTAAAGGGGTATTTCAGTGCTGATGGTAAATGTAGTCCACTGAAGAAACAAATTCACCAACGCTGCTATATTGACTGATAAAGCTGATCTCTCCTGCTGCAGAGCTGTGCCGGCTGGGCCTACATCTCCCAGGATGCATTGCATGCGAGCGGCGAGTTCACTACTTCTGATAAATAACCCTTACTTATGCCTAACCTCAACCAATCTACCATCTAGACATCTAGACCCTGTGGGCGGGGCCAGAGGAGCAACATGTCCGACAGCAGCCGCTTTCCTCAAACCACAAAAACACAAACCTGATGTCACTTCCTGTTGCCTCAAAATGTCCCGATCAGACAGGAAGGAAGATTCTGGAAGGAAAGATCACACAAAGAAGAAGAAGAAGAAACAGAAGAAGAAGAAGAAGAAGAAGAGTTAGATGAAGAGGAAGAGGAAGAGGAAAAACAGAAGAAGAAGAAGAAGAAACAGAGGAGGAAGAAGAAACAGATGATGAAGAAGAAGTGTTAGAGGAAGAGGAAGAGAAAGATGAAGAGAAAGAAGAAGAGGAAGAGGAAGAGCGATCAGGCAGCGTGTGAGAGAGGAAACATTCAGATCTGTTAATGAGAAGATTTGATTGATGATGTTTCACTGATTTAATCAGTTCATACAAACCGTTATTAACACTTCATATTAATAAGTGTTAGTTAATAGGTAATAAGGCCCTCATAAATACTTATAAGATGTTTATTAACATGATTACGTGTTAATAATAGCATTATAAACACGTTTATTGTGTATAATGAACAGCGAGCCGGTCACTGTTGTGAAAGAATCCCCGACAGAGGGGGGGGGGCTCACTGCTCATTATCCCTTACACAATAAGCGTGTTAATAATAGTATTATTAACGAATAATAATGTTAATAAACATCTTATAAGTATTTATGAGGGCCTTATTACCTATTAACTAACACTTATTACAAGGACCTTAATATGAAGCATGGATGTTGTCCTGAAGACCGGCTGTCAGCAGTGAACCATATACACACATGGAGACATTAGTAGTAGTAGTAGTAGTAGTAGTAGTAGTATTACTGCAGTAAAAGAGTAATTTACAGTATTTCTGTGTGTTTACCTTGTGGTTCGTCCTCAGTGAAGAAGTGTGCTGCTTCCAGAGCAGACTCCGCCTCCTCAGGACACAGAGCTGCATCACAAACAAACAAACAAACAAACAAATAAATAAATAAACAAATAAATAAATAAACAAATAAATAAACAAATAAATAAATAAATAAACAAATAAATAAATAAACAAACAAATAAATAAACACAAACAAATAAACACAAATATAAAACAAATAAATAAATAAACACACAAACAAACAAACAAATAAACACACAAACATAAAACAAACAAATAAATAAACACACAAACAAATAACTAAATAAACACACAAACAAATAAACAATGGCTACCTAGAGACATCTGTCTATAAGCTGTACCTGCAGCCAGATCATCTATATGGTATCCATATATACCATATGGTCCAGCCTGACCTGGACCATATGGTATTTAGACAGGAGAAGGTGTGTTTCACACACATGAACATGTCCAGGTGTGAATGTTACCTGGTGGAAGGTGGAGCTTGTAGAGCAGTTTGAGTTTCTCTGTCATGTCTCCGTGATACATCCCACCTGGAGACACAAACAGACTCTGATCAGATCTATAATCTATAATCTATAATCTATAATCTGTAATCTACCTGCAGATATTTAACCCTGCTGGTTCTGAACTCACTGAGTCCGGTGATGAACTCCTTGAAGTTGACCAGTCCGTCCTGGTTCTGGTCCAGGAGTCTGAAGAGGCGGGCCGACAGCGTGGAGCTGTGGCCTCCACAGACCCAGGGGGCGAGGGCCGTGTAGAGCTGGGTGAACTGGGCCGGGTCGATGCGGTACTGCTCCAGGTAGGGGAGGCTGGGGTCATGACGCTCAGCTGCAGAGCTGCAGGAGCCCCAGTAACAGCTGGTCATGTGTTTGGACTGAAGAAAGAGAGGGAGGAGTTAAACTCAGGTGACCAGGTCAGCCTGACACCTGCAGACAGAACTCAGGGCTGAAAAAAACACTTATATTTGAATGTACAGGTGACAGGTGTGTAGGCCGAGGTCGTGACCTCAGAGATGTAAACAATTACAGTCAGGTGTTAAAAGGTTTAACTCACCTGTTAGTCAGGTGTTAAAACGCTTAACTCACCTGTTAGTCGGGTGTTTAAACGTTTAACTCACCTGTTAGTCAGGTGTTAACAAATTTACCTCACCTGTTAATCAGGTGTTAAAACGTTTAACTCACCTGTTAGTCGGGTGTTTAAACGTTTAACTCACCTGTTAATCAGGTGTTAAAACGTTTAACTCACCTGTTAGTCAGGTGTTAAAACGTTTAACTCACCTGTTAGTCAGGTGTTAAAAGGTTTAACTCACCTGTTAGTCAGGTGTTAAGAGGTTTAACTCACCTGTTAGTCGGGTGTTAAAAGGTTTAACTCACCTGTTAGTCGGGTGTTAAAACGTTTAACTCACCTGTTAGTCGGGTGTTTAAACGTTTAACTCACCTGTTAATCAGGTGTTAAAACGTTTAACTCACCTGTTAGTCAGGTGTTAAAACGTTTAACTCACCTGTTAGTCAGGTGTTAAAAGGTTTAACTCACCTGTTAATCAGGTGTTAAAACGTTTAACTCACCTGTTAGTCGGGTGTTTAAACGCTTAACTCACCTGTTAATCAGGTGTTAAAACGTTTAACTCACCTGTTAGTCAGGTGTTAAAAGGTTTAACTCACCTGTTAGTCAGGTGTTAAAAGGTTTAACTCACCTGTTAGTCAGGTGTTAAAACGTTTAACTCACCTGTTAGTCAGGTGTTAAGAGGTTTAACTCACCTGTCAGTCAGGTGTTAAGAGGTTTAACTCACCTGTCAGTCAGGTGTTAAGAGGTTTAACTCACCTGTCAGTCAGGTGTTAAGAGGTTTAACTCACCTGTCAGTCAGGTGTTAAAAAAGCACCTTTAGGTCGACAGTTTCTAAAGACGTGAAATGAAGACTTTATTCTGACCTTAAAGAGACAGTAGAGCTCTTCCAGCTCCTCGATACTGAAGGCGGACTCCGTCATCATCGCTCTCACCTGCGCGCACACACACACACATACACACACACACACACACACACACACACACACACACACACACACACACACACACACACACACACACACACACACACACACACACACCTGTAAACACTGTGTCTACGTTAGGATGTTAGCATTTAGCCTGCAGCACGCTAACATCACCCACCACGCTCCTCTTGGCTGTGTCCTCCAGCGACTGGATGACCTTTAACCTCTGTTTGAACCTCATCTGCTCGATGACATCAGAGCGCAAGCTGCCGAACTTCTGCTCAGAGAAGAAGAAACAAAGATTACCTCAAAAAAACCTCCAGGAAGTAGACCACCAGGAAGTAGACCACCAGGAAGTAGACCACATACTACGTAATGGGTCGGCTGTGGCTCAGCGGGTAGAGCAGGTCGTCCACCAATCAGAAGGTCGGTGGTTCGATCCCCGGCTGCTCCGGTCACATGTCGATGTGTCCTTGAGCAAGACACTTAACCCCAAATTGCTCCCGAAGGCAGAGCCATCGGTGTGTGAATGAGTATTTAGATTACATCCTGATGGGCAAAGTTGGCTCCTTAGCAGCCTCTGATATCAGTGTGTGAATGTGTGTGTGAATGTGTGAATGCTGACATGTAGAGTAAAGCGCTTTGAGTGGTCGCAAGACTAGAAAAGAGCTATATAAATGCAAGTCCATTTACCACCAGGAAGTAGACCAAAACACTGCAGTACCGTACTGCGGCAGCAATTAGACGGAGACCGTACTGCGGCAGCAATTAGACGGAGACCGTACTGCGGCAGGAATTAGACGGAGACCGTACTGCGGCAGCAATTAGACGGAGACCGTACTGCGGCAGGAATTAGACGGAGACCGTACTGCGGCAGCAATTAGACGGAGACCGTTCTAATTGTTTTGGTGGAAACGGAAACGTCACACACACAGTGATGATGGACAGGGTGATAGTGGATCAGTGTGATGACATCATGATGATGTCAGTCTGACCTCGTAGGACGACTTGATGAGGTCGAAGATGTCGATCTCAGGTGGAGGATCGTCCCCACTCGTCAGGAGGGCGTGCAGGTGAGGAGTGGGCGGAGCCACAGTCTGTTTATTCACAACGTTATCCAGGTACCTGCACACACACACACTTAGACTTAGACTATTGTTTAGTCTGAATCCTGATAAAACAACAAATGATGAACCAGTGAACCATCGATGACTACAGGAACAGGTTTCTGACGGGATAAAACTAGACTAAAGGCAACTAAAGTAAAGTAACCTAGACCAGA
>CAKAOJ020000309.1:140000-195000 GCA_916701645.2 Sebastolobus alascanus
ACTCATCAGTAATGGTACTGTTCTCCTCAGAGTACTCCATGACATCTAACAGTACCGGTCCAGCTCGGTACGTTGGGACTTGAACTCACGGCTTTGGGTCCCAGGTCCTCCGGAGCGTCCCGGTGGTAGAGCTGCAGCAGACCCTGGCTGGCTGTCGGCACCCCGGGGTGGTACTGACGCCCCCTGTGGACGGACTCGGGTCCTGAAGACGAGGACGAGGCGGCGCCGGAGGACGCCTGAGGACACCAAACACAACATTAAGTTCTTCTGACACCGGCCGCTGAACTGGACTCGTTAGACCCTGAGAATCCATTAATGACTTTGGTCCGAGCGGATCAGAACCTCCACACGAACGACGTACCGAGTGAGCGATCAGAGACAGCGGGCTGGCGTCGCCCCACGAGCTGTCGGGCGTTCGCTGCAGGAAGTCAGAGATGCGTTGGACCAGGAAGTCTCTGTCTTTGAGGTTGGCGAACAGGAAGTTCATCTTGTTCTTGGTGCTGATGGAAACGGGACACGGCAGGACGCTGCTGCTGTCCGCCTTCTCCACGATGGACACCTGAGGAGCAGAGGATGATGGGTAATAAGTGTTAACTCGGTTTACATCATGTGTTACATGAAGGTCCGTCAGGTTCCTCACTAGGTCATAAACACCAGAACATTTACAGTACTCTGAACGCTCCGCTCTCCCAGCCTCCCTGAACTACACACCACAAGCTTTCTCTTTTTTTATCAGTAATTTGAAGCATTGTTGGACTGATTGTAGCACTCTGACCAAATTCAAGCTTCATGGGTTGTGTTCAATATATTTAAAACCAACGAGGTGTTTTCATTAGTTAGTTCGGAGCGTTCGTGTCCTTGAGTTCACCACACATCATTAAAAAGGACCGATGAGGACAGACATCTACAACCGACCTCTCTGAGCGGGATGATGAGTTGACACAAGTCTTCTTCTCTGCTGTTAAAACAGATGTAGTTGTTGGAGATGAACAGCTGTCCGACCACGTGCATCTTAGCGAACGGCGTCCACAGCGTGCAGTCCGTGTGTCCGTCCAGACGCTCGTCCTGCGTCAGCCGGAACATCGTCCGGTACCGCTCGTTCTTGGCCCGCGCGTCCAAATCCCTACAGCGAGGACACGGACAGGAAACAGCTGATCAGGTCAAAGGTCAACGACAGAGCGGTTCATGCTGCATCATAACCAGCATCACTGTTCTGTTTATAAAGCCCGCTAGGTATCCTACTGGATCTTAGCATTAGATCAGGTGTACAGATACTGAACAGAGTGAGACCTCTTGAGCGCAGAGACGTTCTTGAGCGTCTTGCAGGGTTTGGGCAGCGAGCGGTCGGCAGCGAAGGCCTCGTTGTCGAGCAGCTGGCGCATGGCGATGTTGGCGAGCTGCTCCATCAGCTTGAAGGTGTCGTTGATGTTCAGGAACATGGAGAAGAAATGTTCGGTGTGACGCGTGCTGACGCGAACGCTCTCCGGGAACACCAGGGTGGCGTTCTTCTCCAGCTGGGTCACCTCGGTCCACTGCACCACCAGGGTCACTGCGGGGGGGGGACAGAAAGGCACGCTGTGATTGGCTCGTCTCGTTGTTACAACCTTCGCAGTTACTCTTCATCAAGTGTCTCACAGACTGTATTAGTGACATCATTAATCTGTGGCCTGTGATTGGCCGGTCGTACCTTCCTTGCCCAACAGGAAGGAGTAGAAGCACAGGTGGTTGACGGACAGGTAGAGCCAGCCCTGCCGCGGCACTCGGCCCTTCCAGTAGCTGCAGGAGTAATAATTCACCAGCTTCTCCTCCTCAGGCATCCCGAACAGCCTCCTCATCTTCAACTCCGCCTCACGAAACTTCCCACAATCCTCCTCCTGCTCCTCGCCCTGCTTCAGCCGGTTCTCCTCCGCGATGATGCCCTGCAGGAAGTGACATCACTCAAGGACAAGAAGAGAGAAACCACCAAAGGAGGTAAAACAGGAAGTGACATACAGAGATCTTTCCTTTGACGAAGGTGGTGACGTCTTCATCGTTGTCAAAGATGGAGATGGTCTGCAGCAGGTTGGACTCCAGCCAATCCCAGTGCTCCGTGATATCCTTCCTGGATGAGCCTGCAAGACACAGCTGAGGGTTAACAAATCCACAATCATTCAGCCAATCCCAGTGCTCCGTGATATCCTTCCTGGATGAGCCTGCAAGACACAGCTGAGGGTTAACAAATCCACAATCATTCAGCCAATCCCAGAGCTCCGTGATCTGCTTCCTGGATGAGCCTGCAAGACACAGCTGAGGGTTAACAAATCCACAATCATTCAGCCAATCCCAGAGCTCCGTGATCTCCTTCCTGGATGAGCCTGCAAGACACAGCTGAGGGTCAACAAATCCACAAACATTCAGCCAATCCCAGTGCTCCGTGATCTCCTTCCTGGATGAGCCTGCAAGACACAGCTGAGGGTCAACAAATCCACAAACATTCAACCAATCCCAGCGCTCCCAGTCCGGCGGTCTCACCACAGGCCACGTTCCAGTAGATCTGAGAGTCGGCGGTCTGCAGGAGGATCCTGTACGGGGCCACCCTGGCACTGGAGTCCAGAACCACATCCAGAGTCCCAACCAGGAGACCTGCACACAGAGAGACCAGTAAAGAGGTAAACCAGTAGACCTGGACACAGAGAGACCAGTAAAGAGGTAAACCAGGAGACCAGGACACAGAGAGACCAGTAAAGAGGTAAACCAGTAGACCTGGACACAGAGAGACCAGTAAAGAGGTAAACCAGTAGTGGACTATATCACACAGACCCGGACTGTAGTGGACTGTAATACACAGACCCAGACTGTAGTGGTCTATAACACACAGACCCGGACTGTAGTGGTCTATAACACACAGACCCAGACTGTAGTGGTCTATAACACACAGACCCAGACTGTAGTGGTCTATAACACACAGACCCAGACTGTAGTGGTCTATAACACACAGACCCAGACTGTAGTGGTCCATAACACACAGACCCAGACTGTAGTGGTCTATAACACACAGACCCAGACTGTAGTGGTCTATAACACACAGACCCGGACTGTAGTGGTCTATAACACACAGACCCAGACTGTAGTGGTCCATAACACACAGACCCAGACTGTAGTGGACTATAACACACAGACCCGAACTGTAGTGGTCTATAACACACAGACCCAGACTGTAGTGGTCTATAACACACAGACCCGGACTGTAGTGGACTATAACACACAGACCCAGACTGTAGTGGTCTATAACACACAGACCCGAACTGTAGTGGACTATAACACACAGACCCAGACTGTAGTGGACTATAACACACAGACCCAGACTGTAGTGGTCTATAACACACAGACCCAGACTGTAGTGGACTATAACACACAGACCCAGACTGTAGTGGTCTATAACACACAGACCCAGACTGTAGTGGTCTATAACACACAGACCCAGACCCAGACTGTAGTGGACTATAACACACAGACCCAGACTGTAGTGGACTATAACACACAGACCACAGACCCAGACTGTAGTGGTCTATAACACACAGACCCACTGTAGTGGTCTATAACACACAGACCCGACTGTAGTGGTCTATAACACACAGACCCAGACTGTAGTGGTCTATAACACACAGACCCAGACAGACCCAGACTGTAGTGGTCTATAACACACAGACCCAGACTGTAGTGGTCTATAACACACAGACCCAGACTGTAGTGGTCTATAACACACAGACCCAGGACTGTAGTGGTCTATAACACACAGACCCAGACTGTAGTGGTCTATAACACACAGACCCAGACTGTAGTGGTCTATAACACACAGACCCAGACTGTAGTGGTCTATAACACACAGACCCAGACTGTAGTGGTCTATAACACACAGACCCAGACTGTAGTGGACTATAACACACAGACCCAGACTGTAGTGGACTATAACACACAGACCCAGACTGTAGTGGTCTATAACACACAGACCCAGACTGTAGTGGTCTATAACACACAGACCCAGACTGTAGTGGTCTATAACACACAGACCCAGACTGTAGTGGTCTATAACACACAGACCCAGACTGTAGTGGACTATAACACACAGACCCAGACTGTAGTGGACTATAACACACAGACCCAGACTGTAGTGGTCTATAACAGACCCGGACTGTAGTGGTCTATAACACACAGACCCGACTGTAGTGGTCTATAACACACAGACCCAGGACTGTAGTGGTCTATAACACACAGACCCAGACTGTAGTGGTCTATAACACACAGACCCAGACTGTAGTGGTCTATAACACACAGACCCAGAGTGTAGTGGACTGTAGTGGTCTATAACACACAGACCCAGACTGTAGTGGTCTATAACACACAGACCCGGACTGTAGTGGTCTATAACACACAGACCCGGACTGTAGTGGTCTATAACACACAGACCCAGACTGTAGTGGTCTATAACACACAGACCCAGACTGTAGTGGTCTATAACACACAGACCCAGACTGTAGTGGTCTATAACACACAGACCCAGACTGTAGTGGTCTATAACACACAGACCCAGACTGTAGTGGTCTATAGCACACAGACCCGGACTGTAGTGGTCTATAACACACAGACCCAGACTGTAGTGGTCTATAACACACAGACCCAGACTGTAGTGGTCTATAACACACAGACCCAGACTGTAGTGGTCTATAACACACAGACCCAGACTGTAGTGGTCTATAATACACAGACCCAGACTGTAGTGGTCTATAACTCACAGACCCAGACTGTAGTGGTCTATAACACACAGACCCAGACTGTAGTGGTCTATAACACACAGACCCAGACTGTAGTGGTCTATAACACACAGACCCAGACTGTAGTGGTCTATAACACACAGACCCAGACTGTAGTGGTCTATAACACACAGACCCAGACTGTAGTGGTCTATAACACACAGACCCAGACTGTAGTGGTCTATAACACACAGACCCAGACTGTAGTGGACTATAACACACAGACCCAGACTGTAGTGGGTCCCGGGTCGGAACCGGACTGGACAGGCCCCCCCCCCCCCCCCTCTAACTCACCTGACAGCCCCCCCCCCCCTCTGTAACTCACCTGAGAGCCCCCCCCCCCCTCTAACTCACCTGACAGCCCCCCCCCCCCTCTGTAACTCACCTGAGAGCCCCCCCCCCAGCTGTATCTCACCTGAGAGCCCCCCCCCCCCCCTCTAACTCACCTGAGAGCCCCCCCCCCCCTCTGTTCCTCACCTGAGAGCCCCCCCCCCCCCCCCTCTGTTCCTCACCTGAGAGCCCCCCCCACCCCTCTGTTCCTCACCTGAGAGCCCCCCCCCCCCCCCCTCTAACTCACCTGAGAGCCCCCCCCCCCCCTCTAACTCACCTGAGAGCCCCCCCCCCCCCCTCTGTTCCTCACCTGAGAGCCCCCCCCCCCCCCCCCCCTCTAACTCACCTGAGAGCCCCCCCCCTCTGTAACTCACCTGAGAGCCCCCCCCCCCCCTCTGTTCCTCACCTGAGAGCCCCCCCCCGCGGCCGTGTCCTCTCCTCCTCTGCAGGATGAAGAACGGGTTCGCCCTCTCAGAGATCCAGAGCGCTCCGGCCATCAGAACTTCCTCCGGCTGGATCCACATCCTGTCCGCTGCCTGCTCACCCTCCGGCGGGGAAACACCGGGAGAAGGAGCGCTGGCACCGGGAGAAGGGCCGCTGGCACCGGGAGAAGGACCGTTAGCACCGGGAGAAAGCTCCGTTAGCAGCGGGAGATAAACAGCGAGCTGATGTTGTTTTCACTCCGTCTGCTGACCACGCATCACTTCCGGGTCTGACGCAAAGGACACGCCCTCTGCGCGCACTGCGTCATGACGTCACAGACGGAGAAAAACACTTCAAATGAAAAAATAAACATTTAAAATGTTATTTTACATTTTAAATGCTTATTTTTCATTCATATATTATTATTATCATAAACAAGATAATAACAGATACTGTTACTGTACCTGCACCACATATTTATATATAATACTATCAATATATCACCACATATTTATATATAATACTATCAATATATCACCACATATTTATATATAATATTATCAATATATCACCACATATTTATATATAATATTATAAATATATCCCCACAAATTTATATATAATATTATAAATAAATCACCACATATTTATATATAATATTATCAATATATCACCACATATTTATATTAGAATATTATCAATATATCACCACATATTTATATATAATATTATCAATATATCACCACTTATTTATATTAGAATATTATCAATATATCACCACATATTTATATATAATATTATCAATATATCACCACATATTTATAAATAATATTATCAATATATCCCCACAAATTTATATATAATATTATAAATATATCAGCACATATTTATATATAATATTATCAATATATCACCACATATTTATATACAATATTATCAATATATCCCCACAAATTTATATATATTATAAATATATCACCACATATTTATATATAATATTATCAATATATCACCACATATTTATATCTAATATTATCAATATATCCCCACAAATGTATATATAATATCAATATATCACCACATATTTATATACAATATTATCAATATATCCCCACAAATTTATATATATTATCAATATATCACCACATATTTATATATAATATTATCAATATATCACCACATATTTATATATAATATTATTAATATATCCCCACAAATTTATATATATTATCAATATATCACCACATATTTTTATATAATACTATCAATATATCACCACATATTTTTATTATATTATCAATATATCACCACATATTTATATCATATTATCAATATATCACCACATATTTATATTAGAATATTATCAATATATCACGACATATTTAAATATAATATTATCAATATATCACCACATATTTATATATAATATTATCAATATATCACCACATATTTATATATAATACTATCAATATATCACCACATATTTTTATTATATTATCAATATATCACCACATATTTATATCATAATATTATCAATATATCCCTATGTATTTATTTTATAATACCATCAATATATCCCTACGTATTTATATATAAAATTATCAATATATCCCCACAAATTTATATATAATATTATCAATATATCACCACATATTTATATATAATATTATCAATATATCCCCAAAAATGTATATATATTATCAATATATCACCACATATTTATATATAATATTATTAATATATCCCCACAAATTTATATATAATATTATCAATATATCACCACATATTTATATATATTATCAATATATCACCACATATTTATATATAATATTATCAATATATCACCACATATTTTTATTATATTATCAATATATCACCACATATTTATATCATATTATCAATATATCCCTATGTATTTATTTTATACTACCAATACACAATTAATAATCAGAGGTTTGTAAATGTTTCATTTCAATCCGTGATATTCCCATTACATTAGCTATTATTATTATTATTATTATTATTAAAGCAGCCTCCAGATCGAAATAAAAGGAAGAGAGAAGGAATTAAGAATACAGATTTTGTTAACAATATTTATTTATCCTTAACTCAATATTTTAAGGGACACTTCACTTGCAACTTTTTTTTTAATTTGCCATGGTGAGCATTTTATTTTACTCACCATGAGCCCTGTAAAGTCTGCCTATAATCATCTTTTCATGACCACTGCTTTTTTAACTGATTTTAAATGCGGAAACTCATCAGTAGATCATCAGAATTTCATATGACTTGACTTGAGACTTGCTTGACCTGAGCAGGGACTCGACTTGACTTGCTTGATTCTCACCACAGTGACTTGGGACTTGCTTGAGACTTGAAGGTTGATGGTACGTGTCCACAGGCTCCGTCGTTTCGACGCTTGCCATTCATTGTCTATGTGAACGGCCACGCAATGCATTCTGGTAGCGTCGCGTCGAGATTCGAGAGGCGGCGCGTCGCGTCGGACGCCTGCGATTTGCATGAAGTAGTTAGCTATCTACTTTATGCAAATCGCAGGCGTCCGACGCGACCCGCCGCCTCTCGAAACTCCCGAAAATCTTTTAAAATAAACGTTGTCGATCCAAAATAAAGACAGATTTAGCAACTGCGTGGCTTATTTCTCGCCTCAAATGTTTTCAGAAACACATTTCGGTGAACTACTTTCGTGAAATAAGAGAAGAAAGCTTCCAAACGAGCCTCCATACTGGTTCCGGTTTGAAAGCTGGGAGCAGCAGAGCAGCCTACGGAGGGAAAGCGTTCGTCCAATCAGGTGCTGCCGGAAGAATTAGAAAAAAAGCCGGGAAAACGTCACCGCCTGATTGGTCAATCATCTATCGTGTCACCGCCTAGTAGCACGCCCACTTAGCGTCCAATCTTGGGAAGCGTCGCGTCGCCTCGCGTTAAAAAACGCCCCTGTGGACACGTACCATAAGACTTGAGACTTGCTCGTGACTGCACATGTGTGACTTACTCCCACCTCTGCCAGCCAATAAGTTAGCTAAACAGACACACTCAGGTAGCCTACCTTTCTTTGTGGGTTTAGTAGAGACGGATGAAGGTGGATGTTGTGGTGGTCGCGTGACTGATTTTTGATCCGCAGACCTTGATACCGCTGTTCTCTTCTTACTACCGTCATCGACAACAATAATCAATGAATCCAAATGTTATTATTTTTGTACGAGGCCCCCCCCCCCCCCTCCATGATAGCTCGCTGCCTCCTGCTTGGCCTCTGCTGTCTTCTGCGTCCTAGTAGGTTGCCAGGTTTGCACGCATTCTACTAGAAATCACCCGATGTTTCAAAAACAAAACGTCACTTCTCAATATCTAGAAAAATGAAAATATTTAATAAAAAAAAAGTCAAGTCCTTTCGAGTCATCCGTCTTAAGTCTAAGTCATGAATACCAAATCAAAGTCAAGTCGAGTCTTTTATCAGTGTTAGTCAAGACCTGTTATGAGCCAATCTGAAAAAATATCAACCACCTGAGTGAACAGAGATAAATAAAGTGAGACTGTTAAAGGCAATAATGACACTTTAATGCTGAGGCAGTAAGAGACACAGTGAACTGAAAGCATCACACACATCCTCTTCATCACCGCCACCACCATCATCATCATGTGATCATGTGACACAGAGGACAGAAAAGTCCTTCAGGACGTGTTCAGGTCACTTCAGATAGATAATATTGGTTATAGATTGTATAATGCTGTTTAAATACTGAGCCCCGTCACTGGAGCTGATTATTACACGCCGAGTACTTCACAAGCTGTTTAATACACTTTGAAGGAGCAGCCCGTTACTTCAGGAGTTAACCTCTGGTTCTCTGGTGGACCAACACAAACACAGCAGGTCCACCTGCACACCTGAGGACGCTACAGAGGACACCAGGTGTGTGAGCCAATAGAGCGCTGCAGCGATGACGTATTTCTGTACGCTAACACAAAGTTAAGTATAATATCTATTATCAGCTGGTCGGTGCCATTAAAGCACCACAGAAGAAGAGGTATAATATAATATAATAATAATTAATCTGCAGTAGGAAGGCCTCCCTGAGGATGGCCTCTGTGAGGAAGGCCTCTCTGAAGAAGGCCTCCCTGAGGATGGCCTCTCTGAGGAAGGCCTCTTTGTGGAAGGCCTGCCTGAGGAAGGCCTCTCTGAAGAAGGCCTCTCTGAGGAAGGCCTCCCTGAGGAAGGCCTCCGTGAGGAAGGCCTCTCTGAAGAAGGCCTCCCTGAGGATGGCCTCTCTGAAGAAGGCCTCTCTGAGGAAGGCCTCCCTGAGGATGGCCTCTCTGAGGAAGGCCTCTCTGTGGAAGGCCTCTCTGAAGAAGGCCTCCCTGAGGAAGGCCTCTCTGAAGAAGGCCTCTCTGAGGAGGGCCTCTCTGAGGAAGGCCTCTCTGAGGAAGGCATCTCTGAAGAAGGCCTAACTGAGCAAGGCCTCCCTGAAGAAGGCCTCTCTGAAGAAGGCCTCTCTGAAGAAGGCCTCCCGGAGGAAGTCCTCCCTGGGGAAGGCCTCCCTGAGGAAGGCCTCCCTGAGGAAGGCCTCTCTGAAGAAGGCCTCCCTGAGGAAGGCCTCTCTGAGGATGGCCTCTCTGAGGATGGCCTCTCTGAAGAAGTCTTCCTTGAGGAAGGCCTCCCTGAGGAAGGCCTCTCTGAAGAAGGCCTCCCTGAAGAAGGCCTCCCTGAGGATGGCCTCTCTGAAGAAGGCCTCCCTGAAGAAGGCCTCCCTGAGGATGGCCTCCGTGAGGAAGGCCTTCCAGAGGGACGCCTCCCCGAGGGACGCCTCCCAGAGGGACACCTCCCCGAGGGACTCCTCCCCGAGGAACTCCTCCTGTTACTGAACCAGAGAACCGGAGGATCTACAGAAGTGTTGGACTGTTCCTTTAAATCTAAGGTGTTTGTTCTACATGGGACTGAACACTGTTTTAAGTGTTTCCTCCTCCAGAGTCCAGGTCTTCCTCTGGTCCTGGTTCCAGTCTGATGATCAACAGGAACAATCAGCTCAGTCAGTATCTGGACTTCTGATCCAGGTCCAGGTATTCAGACAGACTCCAGACTCTGATTGGAGTCTGTTAATGATGTAATCTTCAGTCAGCAAATCAGAGGGTCACGTTGCAGAGTTACAACTGAATGTTATGACTGAACGCAGAACATCAGAAACCTGTTCTGGGTTCACGTTCTCTGGGTTTGTTATGGTTCTGGTCCTGATGCTTTCAGGTCCATTTAGGTTCAGGTAAGACAGTCTCAGGTTCACATTTCTAACCCACTTTCCAGGAACACACAAACCCTTTTAAAGCCTTGAGAACCGTTTCAGGAACCTTTATAGGAACTAGAACGTTTTTTTGAGAACCCAAGAATCTTTTTAACACCTCAAGACATGTTTTCCGAACCATTTTAGGGGCTCAAGAAAATTTCCAGGAACTCACAGAACCTTTTTAGGGGCTCGGGAACATTTCCAGGAACCCACAGGACCTTTTTAGGTGCTTGGAAACCTTTCGAGGAACACAAGAACCCTTTTGAGACCCCAACAGCCTTTCCAGGAACCTTATAGGCACTCAGGAAGTTTTTCGAGAACCCAAGAACCTCTTTAGGATCTCAAGAACTTTTCCAAGAGTCTTTTTAGAATCCAGTAGATGTTTCAGGGAACTATTTTATTGAACCTGCTCAGGAAACCAATGAAAAATTCAGGAATATCTTGAGGAACTCACAAACTTTTCCAGGAACCCAAGAACTTAGGAGTTTTTCCAGGAGTCTTTTTAAGAACTCAGGACTTTTCCAAGAACCATTTAAGGAAGTTTTCCAGGGACCCAGGAACTGTTTTAGGTGCTCAGGATACTTACCAGGATCCAGACTAAATCCATGTTCAGTCTGGTGGATTAAATGATGTTTAACAGTTCGTCCAGGTTGTTGTTGATGTTCGTCCCCCCCCCCCCCCCCCCCCGCACCCATAAAAGGTCATCCGTCCATCCGCAGGTGGAGGTGGTGGGGGGCGTAACCATGACGACGGGTCTCAGGATTTGTTGTCGTCGTAGAGGTCGAGCGAGGCCTGGATGTCCGGTAGCTCCATCTCACAGACGACGCTGCGAGGAGACATGGAGTTCCTGTTGAAGAAATGACCGCCGCCTGGCGAGACAACGAGACAACAACACGTATTAACACTCTATAGAAACGTGTATAAACAACATGAACCGCATTATAGAAAGTCATATAGTAATGAAAATAACATTATTATAAATCAAATCAATATTCAGTAGCAACCAGTGGACAGGATGTTGTGGTTTGTGTTCTTCAGTATGAACATCAACGACATCAACGTCAAAGTCACTGTTAGAAAACTGTGTGAAGTTGCTCTGTGACAGTGTTAAGTTGGTCTGTGACAGTGTTAAGTTGGTCTATGACAATGTAAAGTTGCTCTGTGACAGTATTAAGTTGCTCTGTGACAGTGTAAAGTTGCTCTGTGACAGTGTAACGTTTCTCTGTGACAGTGTAAAGTTGCTCTGTGACAGTGTAAAGTTGCTCTGTGACAGTGTAAAGTTGCTCTGTGACAGTGTTAAGTTGGTCTATGACAGTGTAAAGTTGCTCTGTGACAGTATTAAGTTGCTCTGTGACAGTGTAAAGTTGCTCTGTGACAGTGTAACGTTTCTCTGTGACAGTGTAAAGTTGCTCTGTGACAGTGTAACGTTGCTCTGTGACAGTGTAACGTTGCTCTGTGACAGTGTAAAGTTGCTCTGTGACAGTGTAAAGTTGCTCTGTGACAGTGTAACGTTTCTCTGTGACAGTGTAAAGTTGCTCTGTGACAGTGTAAAGTTGATCTGTGACAGAGTAAAGTTGCTCTGGGACAGTGTTAAGTTGGTCTATGACAGTGTAAAGTTGGTCTATGACAGTGTTAAGTTGGTCTATGACAGTGTAAAGTTGCTCTGTGACAGTGTAAAGGTGCTCTGTGACAGTGTAAAGTTGCTCTGTGACAGTGTAAAGTTGCTCTGTGACAGTATTAAGTTGCTCTGTGACAGTGTAAAGTTGCTCTGTGACAGTGTAACGTTGCTCTGTGACAGTGTAAAGTTGCTCTGTGACAGTGTAAAGTTGCTCTGTGACAGTGTAAAGTTGGTCTATGACAGTGTAAAGTTGATCTATGACAGTGTTAAGTTGGTCTATGACAGTGTAAAGTTGCTCTGTGACAGTGTAAAGGTGCTCTGTGACAGTGTAAAGTTGCTCTGTGACAGTGTAAAGTTGCTCTGTGACAGTATTAAGTTGCTCTGTGACAGTGTAAAGTTGCTCTGTGACAGTGTAACGTTGCTCTGTGACAGTGTAAAGTTGCTCTGTGACAGTGTAAAGTTGCTCTGTGACAGTGTAAAGTTGCTCTGTGACAGTGTAAAGTTGTGTTTATTATGCCGTGTCGTATTGTGTGGTGCTGCGTCCTTACTGGTCACAGCGATGGTGATGTCAGCAGGTGTTCTGGGCGTGGCCTCGGGGTTGGGGGGGCTGAGCGGTTCCAGGCTGATGGACGGCTGGTTGCTGTCGACCAGCGTTGTCCTCTGGCTGCTGGAAGCCTGACTGACGCCAAGACGCTCCACGTCCAACACCACGCTGTCCACGCAGGGAAGACTGGTCTGAGGACAGACAAAGGACAGACAGGAGGACAGACAGAGGACGGACAGGAGGACAGACAGGAGGACAGACAGGAGAACAGACAGAAGGACAGACAGGAGGACAGACAGGAGAACAGACAGGAGGACAGACAGGAGGACAGACAGGAGGACAGACAGAGGACGGACAGGAGGACAGACAGGAGGACAGACAGGAGAACAGACAGGAGGACAGACAGAGGACGGACAGGAGGACAGACAGGAGGACAGACAGGAGAACAGACAGAAGGACAGACAGAAGGACAGACAGGAGGACAGACAGGAGGACAGACAGGAGGACAGACAGGAGGACAGACAGAGGACGGACAGGAGGACAGACAGGAGGACAGACAGGAGAACAGACAGAAGGACAGACAGGAGAACAGACAGGAGGACAGACAGAGGACGGACAGGAGGACAGACAGGAGGACAGACAGGAGAACAGACAGGAGAACAGACAGGAGGACAGACAGGAGGACAGACAGGAGGACAGACAGGAGAACAGACAGGAGGACAGACAGGAGGACAGACAGGAGGACAGACAGGAGAACAGACAGGAGGACAGACAGGAGGAGAGACAGAAGAACAGACAGGAGGACAGACAGGAGAACAGACAGGAGGAGAGACAGAAGATAGAGACAGGAGGAGAGACAGAAGAACAGACAGGAGGACAGACAGGAGGACAGACAGAAGATAGAGACAGGAGGAGAGACAGGAGGACAGACAGAGGACAGACAGGAGAACAGACAGGACGACAGACAAGAGGACAGACAGAGAGTAAGTTGATGTGTGTTGGTGTTGTTTATGTCAGTTGTTGTGTGTCAGTTGTTGTGTGTTGGTGTTGTGTGTCAGTTGTTGTGTGTCAGTTGTTGTGTGTCAGTTGTGTGTCGGTGTTGTTGTTGTTGATGATGTCAGCGATGACTCACCATGATGCCCACAGCTTTGAGGATGTTGAGTTTACACATGGGACAGGTGCAGTGCTCGTTCAGCCAGGGGTCGACACACACCTTATGGAAGACATGTCTGCACACGCACACACACACACACACACACACACAGGTTTCATCAGAACCATCAGAACTGGTGACACCGGTCAGACTGGTGATATTAGTCTGACTGGTGATATTAGTCTGACTGGTGATATTAGTCTGACTGGTGATATTAGTCTGACTGGTGATATTAGTCAGACTGGTGATATCGGTCAGACCGGTGTGTTTCCGGACTCACTTGCAGGGCAGGATTCGCACCACATCGTTGAGCTGGTAGGCTTCGATACAGACAGCACAGTGGTTAAAGTCTGGATCCGTCTCCTGCACAGAGACACACAGGGACATCTTAGAGAGACATCTATTGTTTATTTCCATTATTCTGAGGTTTATGACACCTGTAGGGGGTAAAGATTAACCGATGCACATCAGTCTCAGATACGGCTACATCCTTACCAAACTCTGAGTCTGACTCAGACTTTAAGGGGTCACAGGAAGTACAGGGAGATGGTTTAGTCTGGAGGAGGCGGAGCTACATTCAACAGTTTCAGCTTCCTTCTTTGGATAAACGTTAGCTGTGCTAATAGCATTAGCATCACTATCTTAGACCGCCTAGTGTCCCGCTGCTAGAATCTCCAGATTAACCAGTTAATAATCTGACTACAGATTATTTTCATTACTTTCATTCAGTACCACAGAAGAAGAAACACGTCTTTACCTTGTCTCCTTTCTTCACCGTCCTCGTGGTCAGCTTTCCCATGGCCTTCTTCGCTGCATCGCCAAGACGACGCTGAGACACAGAGGGAGGACACGTTACTACCTGTCCATATATAATAATAATAATAATGTGTACTGCAGTACTGTGAATACTACTACTGTCTATTGGTCAAGTGTACTGCAGTACTGTGAATACTACTACTGTCCATTGGTCCAGTGTACTGCAGTACTGTGAATACTACTACTGTCTATTGGTCCAGTGTACTGCAGTACTGTGAATACTACTACTGTCTATTGGTCAAGTGTACTGCAGTACTGTGAATACTACTACTGTCTATTGGTCCAGTGTACTACAGTACTGTGAATACTACTATAGTACTGTAACTGCAGGAGGTGAAGGTTGTTCTGCAGCAGATGGGGGGGGGTGACCTCATTAATATTAATGACTCATCTGAACAAAAACAGGAGGAGAGTGTTAGCATGTTAGCTGTGTGTTAGCATGTTAGCTGTGTGGTAGCATGTTAGCTGTATGTTAGCTGTGTGTTAGCATGTTAGCTGTGTGGTAGCATGTTAGCAGTGTGTTAGACTGTTAGCTGTATGTTAGCGTGTTAGCTGTATGTTAGCAGTGTGTTAGCTGTGTGTTAGCCTGTTAGCTGTATGTAAGCAGTGTGTTAGCCTGTTAGCTGTATGTAAGCAGTGTGTTAGCCTGTCAGCTGTATGTTAGCAGTGTGTTAGCCTGTTAGCTTTATGTTAGCAGTGTGTTAGCCTGTTAGCTGTATGTAAGCAGTGTGTGAGCCTGTTAGCTGTATGTTAGCAGTGTGTTAGCCTGTTAGCTGTATGTTAGCAGTGTGTTAGCCTGTTAGCTGTATGTAAGCAGTGTGTTAGCCTGTTAGCTGTATGTTAGCAGTGTGTTAGCCTGTCAGCTGTATGTTAGCAGTGTGTTAGCCTGTTAGCTGTATGTTAGCAGTGTGTTAGCCTGTTAGCTGTATGTTAGCAGTGTGTTAGCCTGTTAGCTGTATGTTAGCAGTGTGTTAGCCTGTTAGCTGTATGTTAGCAGTGTGTTAGCCTGTTAGCTGTATGTTAGCAGTGTGTTAGCCTGTTAGCTGTATGTTAGCAGTGTGTTAGCCTGTTAGCTGTATGTTAGCAGTGTGTTAGCCTGTTAGCTGTATGTTAGCAGTGTGTTAGCCTGTTAGCTGTATGTTAGCAGTGTGTTAGCCTGTTAGCTGTATGTTAGCAGTGTGTTAGCCTGTTAGCTGTATGTAAGCAGTGTGTTAGCCTGTTAGCTGTATGTTAGCAGTGTGTTAGCCTGTCAGCTGTATGTTAGCAGTGTGTTAGCGTGTTAGCCGTATGTTAGCTGTATGTTAGCAGTGTGTTAGCCTGTTAGCTGTATGTTAGCAGTGTGTTAGCCTGTTAGCTGTATGTTAGCAGTGTGTTAGCGTGTTAGCTGTATGTTAGCAGTGTGTTAGCCTGTTAGCTGTATGTTAGCTGTGTGTTAGCCTGTTAGCTGTATGTTAGCAGTGTGTTAGCCTGTTAGCTGTATGTTAGCAGTGTGTTAGCCTGTTAGCTGTATGTTAGCAGTGTGTTAGCCTGTTAGCTGTATGTTAGCAGTGTGTTAGCCTGTTAGCTGTATGTTAGCAGTGTGTTAGCGTGTTAGCTGTATGTTAGCCTGTCACCTGGCTGCGGTCACGGGCGCTGGTGTAGCGGATCTTCTGGATGAAGTAGAAGATGAGCCAGGCCGACGAGATGATCATGAGGACGATGAAGGAGATGGAGACGAAGACCAGTGAGCCTCGGTTGATGTTTTTGGTGGGTTGACCCACCACCACAGAGACCAGGACCGTCAGGTTCCTCTCCAGGTGAGCCAGGATCTCTTTTCCGTATGCCTCTGTGATCATCACCGCCACCGTGTCACCGGTACCTGCACAGACAGAACCACCAAAATTGATTCACAAGCCTGGTGACTTGGTCCACTTCGTTTGGTTCCCGTTTACAGAACCAGAGCTGTGGATGAACACAGAACGGACCGCCGGCGGACCGTCAGGAGATACTCACTGAATCTGGCAGTATTACAGTACTACACTGTACTGCAGTATAACACTACTACATTGTACTGCAGTATAACACTACTACACTGTACTGCAGTATTACAGTACTACACTGTACTGCAGTAGAACACTACTACACTGTACTGCAGTATAACACTACTACATAGTACTGCAGTATAACAATACTACACTGTACTGCAGTATAACACTACTGCAGTATAACACTACTACATAGTACTGCAGTATAACAATACTACACTGTACTGCAGTATAACACTACTACATTGTACTGCAGTATAACACTACTACATTGTACTGCAGTATAACACTACTACACTGTACTGCAGTATAACACTACTACATAGTACTGCAGTATAACACTACTACTACACTGTACTGCAGTATTACAGTACTACACTGTACTGCAGTATAACACTACTACTACACTGTACTGCAGTATTACAGTACTACACTGTACTGCAGTATTACAGTACTACACTGTACTGCAGTATAACACTACTACACTGTACTGCAGTATAACACTACTACTACACTGTACTGCAGTATTACAGTACTACACTGTTTTGCAGTATAACACTACTACTACACTAAACTGCAGTATTACAGTACTACACTGTACTGCAGTATAGCAGCACTGCAACATACTGACTCTGATACTGTATGCAAGTATGCAAACTACAGTTCCCATGATGCAACAGTCCATATTCAATGATCATAGCAGACTCCAGTTTGGATGGAAGTAAAAACTGCTGTTTATATTTTATTCCAACGATCATATTTGAATTGTTGGAGCTAAACACACACACACACACACACAGACACACACACACAGACACACACACACACACACACAGCGTGAGGTCACAGTGACCTCATCAATTAATGACAAGTTCCCGTCTATATTTAGACCTGGACATCGATCCTCAGGAGGTCGCACGCACGCACGCACGCACGCACGCACGCACACACACACACACACACACACACACACACACTCCTCTCAATCACAGCACTATAAGGATTATTTCAAAATTCCAGGCCAGCTGTTTCACTCTATTTCCAGTCTTTATGCTAAGCTAAGCTAGCTGTTTCACTCTATTTCCAGTCTTTATGCTAAACTAAGCTAAGCTAGCTGTTTCACTCTATTTCCAGTCTTTATGCTAAGCTAAGCTAAGCTAGCTGTTTCACTCTATTTCCAGTCTTTATGCTCAGCTAAGCTAACTGTTTCACTCTGTTTCAGGTCTTTCTGCTAAGCTAAGCTAGCTGTTCTGCCCTGATCACTACCTGCTCAGGTATTCCATTCATTAGCTGCTCAGGTACTCTGTACACTACCTGCTCAGGTACTCTGTACACTACCTGCTCAGGTACTCTGTTCACTACCTGCTCAGGTACTCTGTACACTACCTGCTCAGGTACTCTGTTCTCTACCTGCTCAGGTACTCTGTTCACTACCTGCTCAGGTACTCTGTTCACTACCTGCTCAGGTACTCTGTACACTACCTGCTCAGGTACTCTGTTCACTACCTGCTCAGGTACTCTGTTCACTACCTGCTCAGGTACTCTGTACACTACCTGCTCAGGTACTCTGTACACTACCTGCTCAGGTACTCTGTACACTACCTGCTCAGGTACTCTGTTCTCTACCTGCTCAGGTACTCTGTTCACTACCTGCTCAGGTACTCTGTTCACTACCTGCTCAGGTACTCTGTTCTCTACCTGCTCAGGTACTCTGTTCACTACCTGCTCAGGTACTCTGTTCACTACCTGCTCAGGTACTCTGTTCACTACCTGCTCAGGTACTCTGTTCACTACCTTCTCAGGTACTCTGTTCACTACCTGCTCAGGTACTCTGTTCACTACCTGCTCAGGTACTCTGTTCACTACCTGCTCAGGTACTCTGTACACTACCTGCTCAGGTACTCTGTACACTACCTGCTCAGGTACTCTGTTCACTACCTGCTCAGGTACTCTGATCACTACCTGCTAGTAGAACATAGTAGTAGTAGTAGTAGTACTCTGACCTTCATGTCCCATTTTGACCGTCTTCACCGTCTTGTCGGTGGAGTTGTTGTAGATGAGGACGGCGGTGGCGTTGTAGGCGGCGGCCTTCAGGATCTTCTCTTTAAAGGTGCAGTTTCCTCTCTGCAGCAGCGCCACCCAGTGGACGCTCCGAGGAGGGACCAGGAAACGAGTGCCGGGGTCGCAGCCCTGCCGGTCCACCACTGAGGAGACACACCGCGGTTACCATGGTTACCAGGAGTTAATTTACTGATCGTCATCACTGACAGCTGTAGAGGGCGGAGCATTGCATTGTGGGATCATTAGCAGACATTGTGTGAATGTTTGAGGGTTATATAGCGTCAAATCACAACACAAGTTATCTGTTTCATAAATCATCTCTATGTAAAAACATCAGTATTAGTTATATACATGTTAAAGTATCAGTTATACTACATATCAAAGTATTAGTGATACTACATATTAAAGTATTAGTTATAGTACATGGTACAGTATTAGTAATACTATATATTAAAGTATTAGTTATAGTAAATGGTAGAGTATTAGTGTTACTACATATTAAAGTATTAGTTATAGTACATGGTACAGTATTAGTAATACTATATATTAAAGTATTAGTTATAGTACATGTTAGAGTATTAGTAATACTACATGTTCCAGCTGCTGCAGTGTCCTTCAGAGGGCAGTCCGACTGTAACCTGACACCTCATATCATCAGAGCACCGCCGCAGTGTCTCACTACTACTACTACTACTACTACATATACTAGTAGTATATGTAGTCCTGAGACTTTTAGAGTATGGCTACACTCTGTATCATAACTTGTGACGGAGTCTGGAGAGCCTGAGGCTTCTTCCTGAGTGGCCGACCGACTGGTGGTGCTGGTCTCCTGCAGGATCAGTCCAGAGATTTGGGATTGGTTTGGTAAGATGATGGGATTCTTGGTTTCCATCAGCATGGCCGTCTCGTTCAGTCTTCCTCCCACCGTCGTGATGTCCTGGTCTAGGACAGGGTCCAGCTTGTGAATGGAGCTGCTGGCCTTAGCACTTGGCTTTCCTGGTTTCAGTAGGTCTACTTCCTGCTTATAGAATCGTTCCTGGTTTCAGTAGGTCTACTTCCTGCTTATAGAATCGTTCCTGGTTTCAGTAGGTCTACTTCCTGCTTATAGAATCGTTCCTGGTTTCAGTAGGTCTACTTCCTGCTTATAGAATCGTTCCTGGTTTCAGTAGGTCTACTTCCTGCTTGAAGAATCGTTCCTGGTTTCAGTAGGTCTACCTCCTGCTTGAAGAATCGTTCCTGGTTTCAGTAGGTCTACCTCCTGCTTGAAGAATCGTTCCTGGTTTCAGTAGGTCTACTTCCTGCTTATAGAATCGTTCCTGGTTTCAGTAGGTCTACTTCCTGCTTGAAGAATCGTTCCTGGCTTCAGTAGGTCTACTTCCTGCTTGAAGAATCGTTCCTGGTTTCAGTAGGTCTACTTCCTGCTTGAAGAATCGTTCCTGGTTTCAGTAGGTCTACTTCCTGCTTATAGAATCGTTCTGGTTTCAGTAGGTCTACCTCCTGCTTGAAGAATCGTTCCTGGTTTCAGTAGGTCTACTTCCTGCTTATAGAATCGTTCCTGGTTTCAGTAGGTCTACTTCCTGCTTGAAGAATCGTTCCTGGTTTCAGTAGGTCTACTTCCTGCTTATAGAATCGTTCCTGGTTTCAGTAAGTCTACTTCCTGCTTATAGAATCGTTCCTGGTTTCAGTAAGTCTACTTCCTGCTTATAGAATCGTTCCTGGTTTCAGTAAGTCTACTTCCTGCTTATAGAATCGTTCCTGGTTTCAGTAGGTCTACTTCCTGCTTGAAGAATCGTTCCTGGTTTCAGTAGGTCTACTTCCTGCTTATAGAATCGTTCCTGGTTTCAGTAGGTCTACTTCCTGCTTGAAGAATCGTTCCTGGTTTCAGTAGGTCTACTTCCTGCTTATAGAATCGTTCCTGGTTTCAGTAGGTCTACTTCCTGCTTATAGAATCGTTCCTGGTTTCAGTAAGTCTACTTCCTGCTTATAGAATCGTTCCTGGTTTCAGTAAGTCTACTTCCTGCTTATAGAATCGTTCCTGGTTTCAGTAAGTCTACTTCCTGCTTATAGAATCGTTCCTGGTTTCAGTAGGTCTACTTCCTGCTTGAAGATCCTGTTGTGTGTGTGGGGAACCCCCTGGACAGCCGATGATGCAGTCACGTGAGCAAGAACGACAGCCGATAGAGAACTGAGCTGACTGAAGAAGGAAGGACGAACACTGCCGTCATGGCGGCCGAGGCTAATGCATGAGCTAATGCTAAACGTGAAGCATAAAGTAGCAGTGAGATGGAGGTCAGAGATGGAGGACCAACTTGTTGATTAGTGTTTATTTAACGTGTCTCCACGACTTCATCCATCACTACAAAGTAAAAACTAACAGGTGTGATACATGTGACCCCAGGTGTGATGTGACCTCAGGTGTGATGTGACCCCAGGTGTGATGTGACCTCAGTTGTGATGTGACCTCAGGTGTGATGTGACCTCAGGTGTGATGTGACCCCAGGTGTGATGTGACCTCAGGTGTGATGTGACCTCAGGTGTGATGTGACCCCAGGTGTGATGTGACCTCAGGTGTGATGTGACCTCAGGTGTGATGTGACCTCAGGTGTGATGTGACCCCAGGTGTGATGTGACCCCAGGTGTGATGTGACCCCAGGTGTGATGTGACCCCAGGTGTGATGTGAGTACCTCCGTGATGCGGTGCAGGTGCGATGACGATGCCTCTAGTGTCCACTTTCGGTGAGTTCTGTCCGTACTTCCCGTCGTCGCTGCTCATCATGTGGACGGTGTTTCCTCGTCCATCCAGCACCGTGGCGTTCACCGTGGCGCCCACATACTCCTCCGGCACCATGTTTCTGTCAGAGCGGGCCGCCGACACTGAGCGGGACAAGACCAGGACCTGGACCAGGACAAACGGGACAGGAAGACGGGTCCACCTCGAGGACATCATGTCGTCCGTCCTCTCAGTCTTTCGTTACATCCAAACTGTCAGGAAACAAAAAGACAATTCTTTAGACAGGAACTTCCTGTCCTCCTGCAGCGTCCAACTGTCTCCTGTACGTTGTCCTCAACGTCTCTTTATATACTGGAAATGTCTTAATGTCTCTTTGTCAAAGTCTATTCTTAATGTCAGTTTATGTCCTCAAAAACAGGCCTTTGAACAAGATCTGATTTTATATCTTTATATCCACTAAATGTCTTATTTGTGTTTATAATTTCCTCCACTTACCTCGAATGTCCCTGTTTGTCTCAAAATGTGTCTTTATGACTCTATATGTTCCTCTTATAGTGTCGTTGTCTTCTAATATTACTGTATGTGTCTTTGTTTTTAAAATCTGATCTTACAGTTAGTTTATGTCCCTGGAAACACGTCTTTATGTCTTCTTAAAGTCTCTGTACGTCCTCTTAATGTCTCTTCGTATCTGTTTGTCTTCTTCATGTGTGTATTCTACATGTCTCTGTGTGTCTTCTAAATGTCTCCGTGTGTATTCTGAATGTCTGTGTGTGTATTCTAAATGTCTCTAAATGTCTCTGTGTGTATTCTAAAAGTCTCTAAATGTATCTTTGTGTATTCTAAATGTCTCTGTATGTCTCTGTGTGTATTCTAAAAGTCTCTAAATGTCTCTGTGTGTATTCTAAATGTCTCTAAATGTATCTTTGTGTATTCTAAATGTCTCTGTATGTCTCTGTGTGTATTCTAAAAGTCTCTAAATGTCTCTGTGTGTATTCTAAAAGTCTCTAAATGTATCTTTGTGTATTCTAAATGTCTCTGTATGTCTCTGTGTGTATTCTAAAAGTCTCTAAATGTATCTTTGTGTATTCTAAATGTCTCTGTATGTCTCTGTGTGTATTCTAAAAGTCTCTAAATGTATCTGTGTGTATTCTTAATGTCTGTGTATATTCTCAATGTCTCTAAATGTCTCTGTGTGTATTCTAAATGTCTCTAAATGTCTCTGTGTGTTCTAAGTGTCTCTGTATGTCTCTGTATGTATTCTAAATGTCTCTGTGTGTATTCTAAATGTCTCTGTGTGTATTCTAAATGTCTCTGTGTGTATTCTAAATGTATCTGTATGTATTCTAAATGTCTCTAAATGTCTCTGTGTGTATTCTAAATGTATCTGTGTTTATTCTAAATGTCTCTGTGTGTATTCTAAATGTATCTGTATGTATTCTAAATGTCTCTAAATGTCTCTGTGTGTATTCTAAATGTCTCTGTGTGTATTCTAAATGTATCTGTATGTATTCTAAATGTCTCTAAATGTCTCTGTGTGTATTCTAAAAGTCTCTTAATGTCTCTGTGTTTATTCTAAATGTCTCTGTGTGTATTCTAAATGTATCTGTATGTATTCTAAATGTCTCTAAATGTCTCTGTGTGTATTCTAAATGTCTCTGTGTGTATTCTAAATGTATCTGTATGTATTCTAAATGTCTCTAAATGTCTCTGTGTGTATTCTAAAAGTCTCTTAATGTCTCTGTGTTTATTCTAAATGTCTCTGTGTGTATTCTAAGTGTCTCTGTATGTCTCTGTGTGTATTCTAAATGTATCTGTGTGTATTCTAAAAGTCTCTAAATGTCTCTGTGTTTATTCTAAATGTCTCTGTGTGTATTCTAAATGTCTCTGTGTGTATTCTAAGTGTCTCTGTATGTCTCTGTGTGTATTCTAAATGTCTCTGTATGTATTCTAAATGTATCTGTGTGTATTCTTAATGTCTGTGTATATTCTCAATGTCTCTAAATTTCTCTGTGTGTATTTTTAATGCCTCTGTGTATATTCTAAATGTCTCTAAATGTCTCTGTATGGATTCTCAATGTCTCTGTGTGTATTCTAAATGTCTCTGTGTGTATTCTAAATGTCTCTGAGTGTATTCTAAATGTCACTGTGTGTATTCTAAATGTCTCTGAGTGTATTCTAAATGTCTCTGTATGGATTCTCAATGTCTCTGTGTGTATTCTAAATGTCTCTGTGTGTATTCTAAATGTCTCTGAGTGTATTCTAAATGTCACTGTGTGTATTCTAAATGTCACTGTGTGTATTCTCAATGTCTCTAAATGTCTCTGCGTGTATTCTTAATGTCTCTGTGTATATTCTAAATGTCTCTAAATGTCTCTGTATATATTTTAAATGTCTCTAAATGTCTCTGTGTGTATTCTAAATGTCTCTCTGTGTATTCTTAATGTCTCTGTGTGGATTGTAAATGTCTGTATGTATTCTAAATGTCTCTAAATGTCTCTCTGTTTATTCTAAATGTCTCTAAATGTCTCTGTGTGTATTCTAAATGTCTCTAAATGTCTCTCTGTTTATTCTAAATGTCTCTAAATGTCTCTGTGTGTATTCTAAATGTCTCTGTGTGTATTCTAAATGTCTCTGTATGTATTCTAAATGATTCTAAATGTATCTGTTTGTATTCTAAATGTCTCTGTGTGTATTCTAAATGTCTCTAAATGTATCTGTTTGTATTCTAAATGTCTCTGTGTGTATTCTAAATGTCTTTAAATGTCTCTGTGTGTATTCTAAATGTCTCTAAATGTATCTGTTTGTATTCTAAATGTCTCTGTATGTATTCTAAATGTCTCTAAATGTCTCTGTGTGTATTCTAAATGTCTCTAAATGTATCTGTTTGTATTCTAAATGTCTCTGTGTGTATTCTAAATGTCTCTAAATGTCTCTGTGTGTCCGCTAAATGTCTCTGTATGGATTCTAGATGTCTCTAAATGTCTCTGTGTGTCCTCTAAATGTCTCTGTATGGATTCTTAATGTCTCTGTATGGATTCTAAATGTCTGTATGTATTCTAAATGTCTCTAAATGTCTCTTTATGTATTCTGAAAGTCTCTGTGTATATTCTAGATGTCTCTGTGGGTATTCTATATGTCTCTAAATGTCTCCCTGTGTCCTCTAAATGTCTCTGTGTGTATTCTTAATGTCTCTGTGTATATTTTAAATGTCTCTAAATATCTCTGTATATATTTTAAATGTCTCTAAATGTCTCTGCGTGTATTCTTAATGTCTCTGTGTATATTCTAAATGTCTCTAAATGTCTCTGTGTGTATTCTAAATGTCTCTAAATGTCTCTGTGTGTATTCTTAATGTCTCTGTGTGTATTCTAAATGTCTCTGTGTGTATTCTTAATGTCTCTGTGTGTATTCTAAATGTCTCTGTGTGTATTCTTAATGTCTCTGTATGGATTCTAAATGTATGTATGCATTCTAAATGTCTCTAAATGTCTCTGCGTATATTCTAAATGTCTCTAAATGTCTCTCTATGTATTCTAAATGTTTCTGTTTGTATTCTAAATGTCTCTGTATGGATTCTTAATGTCTGTATGGATTCTTAATGTCTCTAAATGTCTCTGTGTGTATTCTAAATGTCTCTGTGTGAATTCTAAATGTCTATGTGTGTCCTCTAAATGTCTCTAAATGTCTGTTTGTATTCTAAATGTGTCTGTGTGTATTCTAAATATCTCTAAAAGTCTCTGTGTGTCCTCTAAATGTCTCTGTGTGTATTCTAAATGTCACTGTATATATTCTAAATGTCACTGTGTGTATTCTCAATGTCTCTGTGTATATTCTCAATGTCTCTAAATGTCTCTGTGTGTATTCTTAATGTCTCTGTGTATATTCTAAATGTCTCTAAATGTCTCTGTGTGTATTCTAAATGATTCTAAATGTATCTGTTTGTATTCTAAATGTCTCTGTGTGTATTCTAAATGATTCTAAATGTATCTGTTTGTATTCTAAATGTCTCTGTGTGTATTCTAAATGATTCTAAATGTATCTGTTTGTATTCTAAATGATTCTAAATGTATCTGTTTGTATTCTAAATGTCTCTGTGTGTATTCTAAATGTCTCTGTGTGTATTCTAAATGTCTCTAAATGTATCTGTTTGTATTCTAAATGTCTCTGTGTATTCTAAATGTCTCTAAATGTCTCTGTGTGTATTCTAAATGTCTCTATGTGTATTCTAAATGTCTCTGTGTGTATTCTAAATGTCTCTGTGTGTCCTCTAAATGTCTCTGTGTGTCCTCTTCATGTCTCTATATGTCCTCTTCATGTCTCTATATGTCCTCTTCATGTCTCTATATGTCCTCTTCGTGTCTCTATATGTCCTCTTCATGTCTCTATATGTCCTCTTCATGTCTCTAAATGTCTCTGTGTGTCCTCTAAATGTCTCTATATGTCCTCTTCGTGTCTCTATATGTCCTCTTCATGTCTCCATATGTCCTCTTCGTGTCTCTATATGTCCTCTTCATGTCTCTATGTGTCCTCTTCATGTCTCTAAATGTCTCTATATGTCCTCTAAATGTCTCTATATGTCCTCTAAATGTCTCTGTATGTCGCAGCTCGTCCTGACAGTGGATAAAGACCCGGATCAGGGACAGACAGTGTTGTCAGTGTGTCTGTCAGAACACGGAGACTCATCAGCAGGCCAACATCTGGAGCTTCATCCAGCTGGACCCGCTGGTTAAACAACCCGCTACATCCAGCTGGACCTTCAGAGGACCGTTACATCCAGCAGCCCGCTGGATGTAACGGTCCTCCGAAGGCACCGTGACTCAGTGTTTACAGGCCGCTGTGTCTTACCGTGAGCTGGCGGACAGACAGGCTGTCTTACCGTGAGCTGGCAGACAGACAGGCAGTCTTACCGTGTGCTGGCGGTGAGACAGGCTGTCTTACCGTGTGCTGGCGGACAGACAGGCTGTCTTACCGTGTGCTGGCGGACAGACAGGCTGTCTTACCGTGTGCTGGCGGTGAGACAGGCTGTCTTACCGTGTGCTGGCGGACAGACAGGCTGTCTTACCGTGTGCTGGCGGACAGACAGGCTGTCTTACCGTGTGCTGGCAGACAGACAGGCAGTCTTACCGTGTGCTGGCGGACAGACAGGCAGGCTCCCGGTCTGTGGACCCCCGCCTGCCTCCGCTGTTAGGCCGCTGGATGTCCGGCTGAGGCTCGGTGCTGTTCAGTGTTTTATTCCGGTTATAGTTTAGTCCCGCTGCTGAGGCTCCAGCCCCGACTGTCTGTCTCTCTCTCTCTCTCTCTCTCTTCCTCTCTCTGTGTCTCTCTCTCTCTCTGTCTCTCTCTCTCTCTCTGAGTCTCAGTTTGGGTCTCACTGCGCAGGCGCAGAGTCAGGCGAGGGGAGGCGGCAGACAGGGCGATACCTTCATGTTTAGGTACCTGAGATTTGGATCAGCTATCGCGATACCTAACAAGAGACCGTCCAACTGTCTGTCCGTCTGTCTGTCTGTCCGTCTGTCTGTGACTATTAGAAGCTCCCGATACACTCTAGAACCTCATCAGTTACTACTAGAACCTCCTGATACACTCTAGAACCTCATCAGCGACTACTAGAACCTCCTGATACACTCTAGAACCTCGTCAGCGACTACTAGAACCTCCTGATACACTCTAGAACCTCGTCAGTGACTACTAGAACCTCCTTATACACTCTAGAACCTCGTCAGTGACAACTAGAACCTCCCGATACACTCTAGAACCTCGTCAGCGACTACTAGAACCTCCTGAAAGACTAGAAACTCGTCAGTGACTACTAGAACCTCCTGATACACTCTAGAACCTCGTCAGCGACTAGTTGAACCTCCTGATACACTCTAGAACCTCGTCAGTGACAACTAGATCCTCCTGATACACTCTAGAACCTCGTCAGTGACAACTAGATCCTCCTGATACACTCTAGAACCTCGTCAGTGACAACTAGATCCTCCTGATACACTCTAGAACCTCATCAGTGACTACTAGAACCTCCTGATACACTCTAGAACCTCGTCAGCGACTGTTTGAACCTCCTGATACACTCTAGAACCTCGTCAGTGACAACTAGATCCTCCTGATACACTCTAGAACCTCGTCAGCGACTACTAGAACCTCCTTATACACTCTAGAACCTCGTCAGTGACAACTAGAACCTCCTGATACACTCTAGAACCTCGTCAGCGACTACTAGAACCTCCTGATACACTCTAGAACCTCGTCAGTGTCTACTAGAACCTCCTTATACACTCTAGAACCTCGTCAGTGACAACTAGAACCTCCTGATACACTCTAGAACCTCGTCAGCGACTACTAGAACCTCCTGAAACACTCTAGAAACTCGTCAGCGACTAGTTGAACCTCCTGATACACTCTAGAACCTCGTCAGTCTCAACTAGATCCTCCTGATACACTCTAGAACCTCGTCAGCGACTAGTAGAACCTCCTGATACATTCTAGAACCTCGTCAGCGACTACTAGAACCTCCTGATACACTTTAGAACCTCGTCAGCGACTACTAGAACATCCTGATACATTCTAGGACCTCGTCAGTGACTACTAGAACCTCCTGATACACTCTAGAACCTCGTCAGCGAGTAGTTGAATCTCCTGATACACTCTAGAACCTCGTCAGCGACTACTAGAACCTCCTGATACACTCTAGAACCTCGTCAGTGACTACTAGAACCTCCTGATACACTCTAGAACCTCGTCAGCGACTAGTTGAACCTCCTGATACACTCTAGAACCTCGTCAGTGACAACTAGATCCTCCTGATACACTCTAGAACCTCGTCATTGACAACTAGATCCTCCTGATACACTCTAGAACCTCGTCAGCGACTACTAGAACCTCCTGATACACTCTAGAACCTTGTCAGCGTCAACTAGAACCTCCTGATACACTCTAGAACCTCGTCAGCGACTACTAGAACCTCCTGATACACTCTAGAACCTCGTCAGCGACTACTAGAACCTCCTGATACCCTCTAGAACCTTCTGAAACACCTGTACGATCACTAACAGGAAGGACCCCTACTGCATGTTTTCATGTTTTTGCTATGATGTCTGTAACTTTGTGTTTCTATCGTCACGGTGACAGCAGCAGAACAAACAGACGGTCTGAGTTGATTAAAACAACAAGGAAACCTGCTTATCAGCTGCTGCTAGAGAGACAGGAAGACACAGAGACAGACAGAGAGAGAAAAGAGACAGAGCAACAGGAATGTTTTCAATATATTCTGTCTCTTTCTGGTTGTTTTGAGTGTCTGTGTGGTCACTTGTGATTGGACAATCACTGTTCAGGGGTGTGTTTTATAGAACGGTCTGTTACAGACAGGTCAGACTAATCTTTTCCTTTAATGATGAAGGAGGCTGAACACTTTAATTTTTTCCATCATCGCCTGAATCACACACACACACACACACACACACACACACACACACACACACACGTTGGTACGTCGATACTTGTGAGGACATAATGCATTCCCAGCACCTCACCGTCAAATGTCATTTAACATCACATCTGAGCGTTTAACTCTAATATTTAAACATCATTTAACATCACATCTAAACATTTAACTCTAATATTTAAACATCATTTAACATCACATCTGAGCGTTTAACTCTAATATTTAAACATCATTTAACATCACATCTAAACGTTGACCTCCGACCCTGAACTTAACCCAACCTGGATATAGACAACATGTCCTTACTAGATCTAAAACTCAAACTGGTCCCTACAAAGATAGACATACCGGTCTCACACACACACACACACACATCTGGATTCCATCAGCAGGGGAGGTGAGTCGACACCGGCAGCTCTGAGATCAGATAACACAAACAGACTGCTGCCGATACTACTACAACCACTACTACCATTGTACTACAAGAGTACTGCTACTGTACTACAAGAGTAATGCTACTGTACTACAATGCTACTGTACTGTAAAACCACAGGACTGTTAGAGGAAGAGGAAGAGAGCTGCAGCCGCTGAGAGAAACAGAAAAGCTCAGAGATAATACTGTGAAAAAGACAAAGGGAGTTGTACAAACTGGAAGAAGAAGAAGAAGAAGAAGAAGAAGAAGAAGAAGAAGAAGAAGAAGAGTGAGAACTGAAGGACAATAAGAAGATGAGGTTGTTTTTGGGGACTCTGGTCTTCGTCTCTTTCTTGTCGTCCGTCTGCAGCGTCTCTCCGTCTTCTCGGCCTGCAGAAAACTGTTCCAGCATGTCTGTCCGTAAGTCTTCTTGTTCTTCTTCTTCTTCTCCTGAATGCACGGACAGGTCGAGACAGGTTTGATTCCCAGCAGCCCCTGCTTCAGATCGGGATGTTTCTATTGACTGAAAAAACTGTCAGATTCTCCCAGCGTGGGTGTGTTTGTCCTGGTTTATAAGTCTTTGAGAAGACCAAGCTGGAAGTTTGTTTGATAAAGTGAGGATATTTTGTTGAAGTGAGGATATTTTATTAAAGTGAGGATATTTTGTGAAAGTGAGGACATTTAATTAAAGTGAGGACATTTTATTAAAGTGAGGACATTTAATTAAAGTGAGGACATTTTGTTAAAGTGAAGACATTTTATTAAAGTGAAAACATTTTATTAAAGTTTGGACATTTTATTTAAGTGATGATATTTTGTTAAAGTTTGGACATTTTGTTAAAGTGAGGACATTTTGTTAAAGTGAGGACATTTTGTTAAAGTGAGGACATTTTGTTAAAGTGAGGACATTTTGTTAAAGTGAGGACATTTTATTAAAGTGATGACATTTTGTTAAAGTGAGGACATTTTGTTAAAGTGAGGACATTTGTTAAAGTGAGGACATTTTATTAAAGTGATGACATTTTGTTAAAGTGAGGATATTTTATTAAAGTGATGACATTTTGTTAAAGTGATGATATTTTGATAAGTTTGGACATTTTATTAAAGTGAAGACATTTTGTTAAAGTGAGGATATTTTGTTAAAGTGAGGACATTTTGTTAAAGTGAGGATATTTTATTAAAGTGATGACATTTTGTTAAAGTGATGATATTTTGATAAGTTTGGACATTTTGTTAAAGTGAGGATATTTTGTTAAAGTGAGGATATTTTGTTAAAGTGAGGATATTTTGTTAAAGTGAGGATATTTTGTTAAAGTGAGGATATTTTGTTAAAGTGAGGACATTTTGTTAAAGTGATGATATTTTGTTAAAGTTTGGACATTTTATTAAAGTGAAGACATTTTATTAAAGTGAAAACATTTTATTAAAGTGATGACATTTTGTTAAAGTGAGGATATTTTATTAAAGTGAAGACATTTAATTAAAGTGGAGACATTTTGTTAAAGTTTGGACATTTTGTTAAAGTGAAGACATTTTATTAAAGTGAGGACATTTTGTTAAAGTTTGGACATTTTATTAAAGTGAGGACATTTTGTTGAAGTGAGGATATTTTATTAAAGTGATGATATTTTGTTAAAGTTTGGACATTTTGTTAAAGTGAAGACATTTTATTAAAGTGAGGACATTTTGTTAAAGTTTGGACATTTTATTAAAGTGAGGACATTTTGTTGAAGTGAGGATATTTTATTAAAGTGATGATATTTTGTTAAAGTTTGGACATTTTGTTAAAGTGAAACATTTTATTAAAGTGAGGACATTTTATTAAAGTGAAGACATTTTGTTAAAGTGAGGACATTTAATTAAAGTGAGGACATTTAATTAAAGTGAAACATTTTATTAAAGTGAGGACATTTTATTAAAGTGAAGACATTTTGTTAAAGTGAGGACATTTAATTAAAGTGAGGACATTTAATTAAAGTGAAACATTTTATTAAAGTGAGGACATTTTATTAAAGTGAAGACATTTTGTTAAAGTGAGGATATTTTGCTAAAGTGAGGACATTTTGTTAAAGTGATGATATTTTGTTAAAGTTTGGACATTTTATTAAAGTGAAAACATTTTATTAAAGTGATGACATTTTGTTAAAGTGAGGATATTTTATTAAAGTGAGGACATTTTGTTAAAGTTTGGACATTTTATTAAAGTGAAGACATTTTGTTAAAGTGAGGATATTTTGTTAAAGTGAGGACATTTTGTTAAAGTGATGATATTTTGTTAAAGTTTGGACATTTTATTAAAGTGAAGACATTTTATTAAAGTGAAAACATTTTATTAAAGTGATGACATTTTGTTAAAGTGAGGATATTTTATTAAAGTGATGACATTTTGTTAAAGTGAGGGTATTTTGTTAAAGTGAGGACATTTTGTTTAAGTGATGATATTTTGTTAAAGTTTGGACATTTTATTAAAGTGAAGACATTTTATTAAAGTGAAAACATTTTATTAAAGTGATGACATTTTGTTAAAGTGAGGATATTTTATTAAAGTGAAGACATTTAATTAAAGTGGAGACATTTTGTTAAAGTTTGGACATTTTGTTAAAGTGAAGACATTTTATTAAAGTGAGGACATTTTATTAAAGTGATGACATTTTGTTAAAGTGAGGATATTTTATTAAAGTGAAGACATTTTGTTAAAGTGATGATATTTTGTTAAAGTTTGGACATTTTATTAAAGTGAAAACATTTAATTAAAGTGGAGACATTTTGTTAAAGTGATGACATTTTGTTGAAGTGAAGACATTTTATTAAAGTGAGGACATTTTGTTAAAGTTTGGACATTTTATTAAAGTGAGGACATTTTGTTGAAGTGAGGATATTTTATTAAAGTGATGATATTTTGTTAAAGTTTGGACATTTTATTAAAGTGAGGACATTTTGTTGAAGTGAGGATATTTTATTAAAGTGATGATATTTTGTTAAAGTTTGGACATTTTGTTAAAGTTTGGACATTTTATTAAAGTGAGGACATTTTGTTGAAGTGAGGATATTTTATTAAAGTGATGATATTTTGTTAAAGTTTGGACATTTTGTTAAAGTGAAACATTTTATTAAAGTGAGGACATTTTATTAAAGTGAAGACATTTTGTTAAAGTGAGGACATTTAATTAAAGTGAGGACATTTAATTAAAGTGAGGACATTTAATTAAAGTGAGGACATTTAATTAAAGTGGAGACATTTTGTTAAAGTGAGGACATTTTGTTAAAGTGAAGACATTTTATTAAAGTGAGGACATTTTGTTAAAGTTTGGACATTTTATTAAAGTGAGGACATTTTGTTGAAGTGAGGATATTTTATTAAAGTGATGATATTTTGTTAAAGTTTGGACATTTTGTTAAAGTGAGGACATTTTGTTAAAGTGAGGACATTTTGTTAAAGTGAAGACATTTTATTAAAGTGAAGACATTTTGTTAAAGTGAGGACATTTTGTTAAAGTGAGGACATTTTGTTGAAGTGAGGATATATTATTAAAGTGAGGACATTTTGTTAAAGTTTGGACATTTTATTAAAGTGATGACATTTTGTTAAAGTGAGGATATTTTGTTAAAGTTTGGACATTTTGTTAAAGTGAGGATATTTTATTAAAGTGAGGACATTTTGTTAAAGTGAGGATATTTTGTTAAAGTTTGGACATTTTGTTAAAGTTTGGATATTTTGTTAAAGTGAGGATATTTTGTTAAAGTTTGGACATTTTGTTAAAGTGAGGATATTTTATTAAAGTGAGGACATTTTGTTAAAGTGAGGATATTTTGTTAAAGTTTGGACATTTTGTTAAAGTGAGGATATTTTATTAAAGTGAGGACATTTTGTTAAAGTGAGGATATTTTGTTAAAGTTTGGACATTTTGTTAAAGTGAAGATATTTTATTAAAGTGAAGACATTTTGTTAAAGTGAAGACATTTTGTTAAAGTGAAGACATTTTATTAAAGTGAGGATATTTTTTTAAAGTTTGGACATTTTGTTAAAGTGAGGATATTTTATTAAAGTGAGGACATTTTGTTAAAGTTTGGACATTTTATTAAAGTGAAGACATTTTGTTAAAGTGAAGACATTTTATTAAAGTGAAGACATTTTGTTAAAGTGAGGATATTTTATTAAAGTGAGGACATTTTGTTAAAGTGAGGATATTTTGTTAAAGTTTGGACATTTTGTTAAAGTTTGGACATTTTATTAAAGTGATGACATTTTGTTAAAGTGAGGATATTTTGTTAAAGTTTGGACATTTTGTTAAAGTGAGGATATTTTATTAAAGTGAGGACATTTTGTTAAAGTGAGGATATTTTGTTAAAGTTTGGACATTTTGTTAAAGTGAGGATATTTTATTAAAGTGAAGACATTTTGTTAAAGTGAAGACATTTTGTTAAAGTGAAGACATTTTATTAAAGTGAGGATATTTTTTTAAAGTTTGGACATTTTGTTAAAGTGAGGATATTTTATTAAAGTGAGGACATTTTGTTAAAGTTTGGACATTTTATTAAAGTGAAGACATTTTGTTAAAGTGAAGACATTTTATTAAAGTGAAGACATTTTGTTAAAGTGAGGACATTTTGTTAAAGTTTGGACATTTTGTTAAAGTGAGAACATTTTGTTGAAGTGAGGATATTTTATTAAAGTGAGGACATTTTGTTAAAGTTTGGACATTTTATTAAAGTGAAGACATTTTGTTAAAGTGAAGACATTTTGTTAAAGTGAGGATATTTTATTAAAGTGAAGACATTTTGTTAAAGTGATGATATTTTGTTGAAGTGAGGATATTTTATTAAAGTGAAGACATTTTGTTAAAGTGATGATATTTTGTTGAAGTGAGGATATTTTATTAAAGTGAGGACATTTTGTTAAAGTTTGGACATTTTGTTAAAGTGAAGACATTTTGTTAAAGTGAGGACATTTAATTAAAGTGAGGACATTTAATTAAAGTGAAGACATTTTGTTAAAGTGAGGACATTTAATTAAAGTGAGGACATTTAATTAAAGTGGAGACATTTTGTTAAAGTGAGGACATTTAATTAAAGTGAGGACATTTAATTAAAGTGATGATATTTTGTTAAAGTTTGGACATTTTATTAAAGTGAAGACATTTTTTTAAAGTGAGGACATTTAATTAAAGTGAGGACATTTAATTAAAGTGAAGAAATTTTATTAAAGTGAGGACATTTAATTAAAGTGAAGACATTTAATTAAAGTGAAGACATTTAATTAAAGTGAAGACATTTAATTAAAGTGAGGACATTTTATTAAAGTGAAGACATTTTGTTAAAGTGAGGACATTTAATTAAAGTGAGGACATTTTATTAAAGTGAGGACATTTAGTTAAAGTGAAGACATTTTATTAAAGTGAAGACATTTAATTAAAGTGAAGACATTTAGTTAAAGTGAGGACATTTTATTAAAGTGAAGACATTTTGTTAAAGTGAGGACATTTAATTAAAGTGAAGACATTTTATCAAAGTGATGATATTTTGTTAAAGTGAAGACATTTTGTTAAAGTGAGGACATTTTATTAAAGTGAGGACATTTTATCAAAGTGATGATATTTTGTTAAAGTGAAGACATTTTGTTAAAGTGAAGATATTTTGTTAAAGTGAGGACATTTAATTAAAGTGAGGATATTTAATTAAAGTGAAGACATTTTGTTAAAGTGAAACATTTTATTAAAGTGAGGACATTTTATTAAAGTGAAGACATTTTGTTAAAGTGAGGACATTTAATTAAAGTGAGGACATTTAATTAAAGTGAAGACATTTTGTTAAAGTGAGGACATTTTATTAAAGTGAAGACATTTTGTTAAAATGAGGACATTTAATTAAAGTGAGGACATTTAATTAAAGTGAGGACATTTAATTAAAGTGAAGACATTTTATCAAAGTGATGATATTTTGTTAAAGTGAAGACATTTTTTTAAAGTGAGGACATTTTATTAAAGTGAGGACATTTTATCAAAGTGATGATATTTTGTTAAAGTGAAGACATTTTGTTAAAGTGAAGACATTTTGTTAAAGTGATGATATTTTGTCAAAGTGAAGACATTTTGTTAAAGTGAAGACATTTTGTTAAAGTGATGATATTTTGTCAAAGTGAAGACATTTTATTAAAGTTTGGACATTGTTCTGGTCTCTGATGTGTGTTCTGGTCTCTGATGTGTGTTCTGGCCTCCGATGTGTGTTCTGGTCTCCGATGTGTGTTCTGGTCTCCGATGTGTGTTCTGGTCTCCGATGTGTGTTCTGGTCTCCGATGTGTGTTCTGGCCTCCGATGTGTGTTCTGGTCTCTGATGTGTGTTCTGGTCTCCGATGTGTGTTCTGGTCTCTGATGTGTGTTCTGGTCTCTGCAGGTCTGCGGGCGTTCCGGTTGAAGACCACCTGTAACTTCACCACCCTGAAACCGAAGCAGCTGAAGGAGATCCAGAACCCGACCACCAACCGCTACCTGCCGGTCCTGTACCTGGTGGCGTTCGTAGTGGGTCTGCCCTCCAACCTGCTGGCTCTGTGGGTTCTGTGGTTCCGGACCAAATCGCTGCCGTCCACCACGCTGCTCATCAACCTCACCGCCGCCGACTGCCTGCTGCTGCTGGTGCTGCCGTTCCGCATCGTGTACCACTTCCGAGGGAACCACTGGGAGCTCGGCGAGCCTTTCTGCCGCCTCGTCATGGCCATGTTTTACGGCAACATGTACGGGTCCGTACAGTGTCTGGCGCTCGTGGCTCTGGATCGATACATTGCTTTGGTTCACCCGTTCGGCGCTCAGATGCTGCGCAGCCGGCGGACGTCTCTGTACATGACGGCGGCGGTGTGGGCGGTGGTGCTGGCCGCCATGCTGCCGCTGCTGGTGACGCAGCAGACTTACGTGCTGGACGAGCTGCAGATCACCACCTGCCATGACGCGCTGCCCGAGGAGGAGCAGCAGAACTTCTTCCTGCCGTACTTCGCCACCTTGTTCACCGTCTGCTTCCTGCTGCCCTTCCTGGTCGTGCTGTACTGCCATAGCGCCGTGCTGCGCACCCTGCTGGCCGAAGGGAAGCGGTACGGCCACGCCGTCCGGGTCACGGTACTGGTACTGCTGGTCTTCATCGTGTGTCTGCTGCCCAGCAACATCCTCCTCCTCCTCACCTATGCAGACAGCTCGCTGGACGGAGACGGCGAGGACGTCTACGTCCCCTACATGGTTAGCTTAGCGGTTAGCACCTTCAACAGCTGCATCGACCCCTTCATCTTCTACTTTGTGTCGGTCGAGTTCCGGGAGAAGGCCCGGGGCGCTCTGTGTTGCCGCGGCGACTCAGAGGACAAACGCTCTTCTCTGGGGAACAAGGTGTCGTACTCTTCATCATCATCGTCGTCATCATCAGCCCTGAGGTCAAAGGTCACTGTGCTGTCCACGTCTGAGACAACGTGAAGAGGCGTCACTCTGTCAGAACCACGTTTACCTGATGGTCACGTGACCGCTGTCGGCTCGCGCTACAGCTAACAATGATTATTACACGGCTTTGTTGAATACTCGATTCTGATTAGTCAATTCTACGGTCTGTTATTTCTTTATAACAGACCGTTGCTATGGACGCACTTCTGATGTTGGACTCTGGAGGGCCGTTTTCGTGTCAAATTGATTTCTTCAGTAAGTAGCCGTGTAATAAGCGGGATAATGTACAGCGAGCGGGTCATTGTTGTGAAAGAATCCCCTTCAGGGCGATGCTGCATCTCTAGCTGTACATTATCCCTTACATATTAATCAATGAATCGTTTGGTCAACAAAATGTCCAGTTTCTCTTTGAACGTCTTGTTTTGTCAGATATTCGCTGTAATGTGATATAAAACAGAGAAAAGCAGCGGCTCAGAGGGTAGAGCGGGTCGTCCTTTAACCATCAGGTTGGCGGTTCAATCCCCGACTCCTACTGTCTGAATGTCGTAGTGTCCTTCAGTGAGACACTGGACTTCAAGTTGCTTCGCGGGAGCTTCACTGCTCATAATGATGGGTTAAATGCAGAGGTCAAAGTTCATGTATGATCCTGTATGTATGTGATGATTGTAATAAAGTTTACGTTATATTTGAAAACAGCATTTTCTGACATTTTTTCCATGAAAAATTACTTAAACCATTAATCGATTATCACAGTAGTTGCTGATTGTTTCTCTGTCGATTGAAGAATAAGAAGCTAACGGTGTTAGCTGGAGGCTAACCAAAGGAAAGACTGGAGGCTAACTAACACTAGCAGTGGGCTAAAGCTACACATCTAAAATGTCATCTTGCTGTGTTGTTGGTGCCAGAATCCAGATATCACAAACATTTGAGATGACAAACTGTGATTGGAGGCTCTAGAGAGCTACAATATGAGAGAAACGTTTCAGAGATGGAGAGTAAATGTTGATCATATTTAGCCTTCTGCTAACAGCAGCCGTGAGCCGTTGGCTGCTGTTAGCAGAAGGCTAAACTATTAGCAACCCTTTCTCTCCATCTCTGAAACGCTTCTCCCATATTGTCCGACTCTCTTTGTGACTGACTTTACTGAAGGATAGTTAACTATAGACATCCAAAGATTTATACGCCCTCAGTTTATCTTTACAGCGCTGCCGTTGGCCTCCAGCCCGCTGGAAGGACGGCTGGCTACTTAGCTAGCTTAGCTCGCTAATTCCACCATGCTGTCATGAAACACAGAACATGAGGTGAACGAACTCATCTGGTGATAGCACTGCTATAATGACTACTGATATAATGTTCTTAGATTAAAAGAAAACTGCTTTATGCTGTTTTATGCAAATGTATGTATATATTTATTATTGTAAATCAATTAACAACACAAAACAATGACAAATATTGTCCAGAAACCCTCACAGGTTCTGCATTTAGCATAAAACAATATGCTCAGATCATAACATGGCAAACTGCAGCCCAACAGGCAACAACAGCTGTCAGTGTGTCAGTGTGCTGACTTCACTATGACTTGCCCCAAACTGCATGTGATTATCATAAAGTGGGCATGTCTGTAAAGGGGAGACTCGTGGGTACCCATAGAACCCATTTACATTCACTGATCTGGAGGTCAGAGGTCAAGGGACCCCTTTGGAAATGGACATGACAGTTTTTCCTCGCCAAAACATAGTGTAACTTTGGAGCGTTATTTAACCTCCTTCTGACCTGGTTGGTACCGATGGATTCATCAGGTTCTAGTCTGACCTGGTTGGTACCGATGGATTCATCAGGTTTTATAGTTTCATTTGATATGATGAGCCTGCTATAAAACGGTTTTGCATTAAACTTGACAGCCACAATATATATACTGTATAAATCAAACAGTAAAGATGGTGCAACTGACCGAAGTAGTGAGTTTGGTTTGGTGTGAAACTAACCAGAGAAAACATGGTTGGTTGTAGTTTAGTTTAGTTTCCAGTGGAACTAACTGGATCTGATGGTGTTGAGGTCAACAGGCTGCTGGTGAGCTACAGGTGTTTGGTGAAGAAGCAGTCGTGTGTCGGCAGATAAAAAGCTTAAAGAATAAACCGTCAGTGAGGTCAGAGCTCCTCGTCGTCCTCGCTGACCACGGTGTCGAGCTCTTTGTCTTTACGCTCGACGCTCTCCGAGACGAACTGCCTCTGCTGCTCCTCCAGCTCTCGCAGCTCCCCTTGCAGGCGCTCCAGGTGCAGCGCTCGGCGGTTCCTCAGCAGGCGGCCGGGGAACGGGTTCATGTCGTTGAAGGCGATGCTGGTCAGCCGTCTGCAGAGGGAAACCACAGCAACGTTTCATCCACACGACAGGAAGGAGAGTTTAGCAGCACTAACTGTGCAGCGAACAGCGAACAAACATGTCGCTGAAGGCGATGAACAACATGTAGATGAACAGAACCCAGAGCAGGTGAGGGTTTACCTGCCGTCGGAGATGGTCTTGGTGAAGAAGCGCAGGTATTGGTAGATCTCCACGCTGTCGTGGATCTTCAGGATGTCGTCCTCTTTGTATTTGAGGAGAGCCAGAGCATACCTGAAGATCACCTGCAACACAAAACCACACAGGTGATCTCTCTGGACTGACTCAGAACCACACAGGTGATCTCTCTGGACTGACTCAGAACCACACAGGTGATCTCTCTGGACTGACTCAGAACCACACAGGTGATCTCTCTAGACTGACTCAGAACCACACAGGTGATCTCTCTAGACTGACTCAGAACCACACAGGTGATCTCTCTGGACTGACTCAGAACCACACAGGTGATCTCTCTGGACTGACTCAGAACCACACAAGGTGATCTCTCTGGACTGACTCAGAACCACACAGGTGATCTCTCTGGACTGACTCAGAACCACACAGGTGATCTCTCTGGACTGACTCAGAACCACACAGGTGATCTCTCTGGACTGACTCAGAACCACACAGGTGATCTCTCTGGACTGACTCAGAACCACACAGGTGATCTCTCTAGACTGACTCAGAACCACACAGGTGATCTCTCTAGACTGACTCAGAACCACACAGGTGATCTCTCTGGACTGACTCAGAACCACACAGGTGATCTCTCTGGACTGACTCAGAACCACACAGGTGATCTCTCTAGACTGACTCAGAACCACACAGGTGATCTCTCTAGACTGACTCAGAACCACACAGGTGATCTCTCTGGACTGACTCTAGTCACAGTGAAATCAACTTTCATGCCTTTGATTTCTGAAATGAACATTGTTGCACAGCATTGTTTCAACAATATATTAACATTATTATGTACTTCTGTATCGCTATTATTATAACTATTTTTATAACTATTATTATAGAATACTATTATTATTACTATTATTATGTAATACTATTATCATTACTATTATTATGTATTTCTGTATATTACTATTATTATGTATTTCTGTATATTACTATCATTATTACTATTATTATTATGTATATTACTATTATTATGTATTTCTGTATATTACTATTATTATTATTATTACTATTATGTATTTCTGTATATTGCTATTATTATGTATTTCTGTATATTACTATTATTATTATTATTACTATTATGTATTTCTGTATATTACTATTATTATGTATTTCTGTATATTACTATTATTATTATTATTACTATTATGTATTTCTGTATATTACTATTATTATGTATTTCTGTATATTACTATTATTATGTATTACTATTATTATGTATTTCTGTATATTACTATTATTATGTATTACTATTATTATGTATTTCTGTATATTACTATTATTATTATTATTACTATTATGTATTTCTGTATATTACTATTATTATGTATTTCTGTATATTACTATTATTATTATTATTACTATTATGTATTTCTGTATATTACTATTATTATGTATTTCTGTATATTACTATTATTATTATTATTATTACTATTATTATGTATTTCTGTATATTACTATTATTATGTATTTCTGTATATAACTATTAATATGTATTACTATTATTATTACTATTATTATGTATTTCTGTATATTACTATTATTATGTATTACTATTATAATGTATTTCTGTATATTACTATTATTATTACTATTATTATGTATTTCTGTATATTGCTATTATTATTATTATTACTATTATGTATTTCTGTATATTACTATTATTATGTATCTCTGTATATTACTATTATTATTACTATTATTATGTATTTCTGTATATTACTATTATTATGTATTACTATTATTATGTATTTCTGTATATTACTATTATTATTACTATTATTATGTATTTCTGTATATTACTATTATTATGTATTTCTGTATATTACTATTATTATGTATTTCTGTATATTACTATTATTATGTATTTCTGTATATAACTATTAATATGTATAACTATTATTATTACTGTTATAAGTGGCGGTTGGTCTGGTGTTTGGTACCTTGGTGCCCTCGTACAGGAAGGCGTCCCACAGCGGCAGCAGGATGTCACTGGGCAGACTCTCCACAAAGACCACCAGGAACCAGTTGAAGGTGATGAGAGACACGTCGATGCTGTGATCCTCAAAGTGAGCCGCCAGTCTGGGAAGCTTCTCCGCCAGGAAGTCCTTCAGCACCCGCTGGTCCGCCTGAACACACAGAAACCAGAGACCTCCTGATCCAACTCTTAACCAGAAACCTACAGAGACCTCCTCAGACTGTGGTCCGGACCTGAGAGGCCACCAGGTTCTTGGTGTAGTAGTCCTGAGGAATGATGGCTTCCACCACGGCTACCAGACACCAGAAGGCGTCTTCTTCACTCTGAAGGACCAGCAGACCGATGGCCGCCAACCTGAGAGAAACACGGGGCGTCACATGACACGTCACATGACACGTCACATGACACGTCACATGACACGGTGGGCATCGAGGACATCTTGTCTGGTCTCTGAGACTTGGTTTCAGGGGCAGAATGAGGGTCCTCACATGTGTAGGACTACAGACCTGTTGAGTCCCTGACAGTAGCCAATGGCAGGGTTCTGCCAGGAGAAGGCCAATAGGACGCGGCGGAGCTGCTGGAGGGCGGGGCTAGAGGGTGAGGAGAAGTGCTGATTGGTTGTCAGTGTGCGGTGGAGGTCCAGCTGGATCTGTCTGGAGGCCGGATGAGGACACGTCCGACTCTTCTCACACAGCTGGAAACACAACAGCTGGATTACTGTTAGGTCACTATCAGGTGTGGTATCAGGATCAGGTGTGGTATCAGGATCAGGTGTGTGGATCAGGTGTGTGGATCAGGATCAGGTGTGGATCAGGTGTGGATCAGGTGTGGATCAGGTGTAGATCAGGTGTGTGGATCAGGTGTGTGGATCAGGATCAGGTGTGGATCAGGTGTGGATCAGGTGTGGATCAGGTGTGGATCAGGTGTGGATCAGGTGTGGTATCAGGATCAGGTGTGTGGATCAGGTGTAGATCAGGTGTGGATCAGGTGTGGATCAGGTGTGGATCAGATGTATGCAGGTGTGGATCAGGTGTAGATCAGGTGTGGATCAGGTGTGGATCAGGTGTGGATCAGGTGTGGATCAGGTGTAGATCAGGTGTGGATCAGGTGTGGATCAGGTGTGGATCAGGTGTGGATCAGGTGTAGATCAGGTGTGGATCAAGTGTATGCAGGTGTGGATCAAGTGTGGATCAGGTGTGGTATCAGGATCAGGTGTGGATCAGGTGTGGATCAGGTGTGGATCAGGTGTGGATCAGGTGTGGATCAGGTGTAGATCAGGTGTGGATCAGGTGTGGATCAGGTGTGGATCAGGTGTAGATCAGGTGTGGATCAGGTGTAGATCAGGTTTTGGTCAAGTGTATACAGGTGTAGATCAGGTGTATACAGGTGTGGATCAGGTGTACACAGGTGTGGATCAGGTGTAGATCAGGTGTATACAGGTGTATACAGGTGTATACAGGTGTAGATCAGGTGTATACAGGTGTATACAGGTGTATACAGGTGTAGATCAGGTGTATACAGGTGTATACAGGTGTGGATCAGGTGTATACAGGTGTAGATCAGGTGTATACAGGTGTGGATCAGGTGTAGATCAGGTGTATACAGGTGTATACAGGTGTGGATCAGGTGTATACAGGTGTGGATCAGGTGTATACAGGTGTGGATCAGGTGTATACAGGTGTAGATCAGGTGTATACAGGTGTAGATGGGGTGTGGATCATGTGTATATTTCTTGCGTACCTGCTCGTAGCGCTGTGGGTGGCGCTCTCTGATGGTTCTGGTTCTGGCTCGGACCACCCAGCGCCAGATCCGCTGTCGGTACTCCTGAGGGACGCCGCCTCGCAGCAGACCTTTGAGCTCTGGAGAGGGACAGAGGTCATCATCGGACCTGCCGGCGAGGTACTGAGCCCAGCGACTCAGCAGAGGGTGCTCCTCACCCTCCTGCAGGGACAAACACACAGACCGACTTTAATCATAATAATAATAATAATAATACATTTTATTTGTATAGCGCTTTTCTGGAAACTCAAAGACACTTTACACAGATAAAAGGATCATAAAAATATAAAACACACAGTATTAATCACACATTAAAAGCAGTTCTAAAAAGGTGAGTTTTGATGAGTGATTTGAACGTGGACCGGTTGGTGCCGTCTCTGATGGGTTTGGGGAGTGAGTGACCGGGTAAGGGTGAGCAGACGGGCAGCAGAGTTCTGGATGTACTGGAGTTTAAACTGTAATTCCACATCCTGTTATATCTGCTTCCTCCGTCCGTCTGACGTCACCGAGGACGCTCTGATCGCTTCAGGATCAGGATCTGTCTATTGATAGGTCAGCTGATCTGATGGGGAGGTCTACAGGCCTACAGGTCTACAGGTCTGGAGGTCTACAGGTCTACAGGTCTACAGGTCTACAGGTCTACAGGTCTACAGGTCTACAGGTCTAGAGGTCTACAGGTCTACAGGTCTGGAGGTCTACAGGTCTAGAGGTCTACAGGTCTACAGGTCTACAGGTCTACAGGTCTACAGGTCTACAGGTCTGGAGGTCTACAGGTCTACAGGTCTACAGGTCTACAGGTCTACAGGTCTACAGGTCTAGAGGTCTACAGGTCTGGAGGTCTCCAGGTCTACAGGTCTACAGGTCTACAGGTCTACAGGTCTACAGGTCTACAGGTCTCCAGGTCTACAGGTCTACAGGTCTACAGGTCTACAGGTCTGGAGGTCTACAGGTCTACAGGTGAGGGTTCCTACCTGGTACAGCAGGTTGTGTGAGCGGATCTCCAGAGCCTGAATCTTTGCCAGCAGCTTCATGTCCTCCACCTCGTAGTCTGGGATGATCTTAAAGCCGTACGTATCGTGGTCTCTGAGGACACAACACATTCACACATCAGGTGCCTGGCCACTACAGGTCTACAGGTCTACCGGTCTACCGGTCTGGAGGTCTGGAGGTCTGGAGGTCTGAAGGTCTACAGGTCTACAGGTCTCCAGGTCTCCAGGTCTAGAGGTCTCCAGGTCTCCAGGTCTCCAGGTCTAGAGGTCTCCAGGTCTACAGGTCTACAGAGCTACAGGTCTCCAGGTCTGGAGGTCTCCAGGTCTACAGGTCTCCAGGTCTCCAGGTCTCCAGGTCTAGAGGTCTCCAGGTCTAGAGGTCTCCAGGTCTCCAGGTCTCCAGGTCTAGAGGTCTAGAGGTCTACAGGTCTACAGGTCTCCAGGTCTCCAGGTCTAGAGGTCTCCAGGTCTCCAGGTCTCCAGGTCTAGAGGTCTCCAGGTCTACAGGTCTACAGGTCTACAGGTCTCCAGGTCTGGAGGTCTGGAGGTCTGGAGGTCTAGAGGTCTAGAGGTCTAGAGGTCTCCAGGTCTACAGGTCTACAGGTCTGGAGGTCTCCAGGTCTGGAGGTCTACAGGTCTCCAGGTCTCCAGGTCTCCAGGTCTCCAGGTCTACAGGTCTACGGGTCTGGAGGTCTCCAGGTCTGGAGGTCTCCAGGTCTACAGGTCTAGAGGTCTCCAGGTCTACAAGTCTACAGGTCTAGAGGTCTCCAGGTCTCCAGGTCTCCAGGTCTGGAGGTCTACAGGTCTCGAGGTCTCCAGGTCTACAGGTCTCCAGGACTGAAGGTCTCCAGGTCTAGAGGTCTCGAGGTCTACAGGTCTGGAGGTCTCCAGGTCTAGAGGTCTCCTGGTCTAGAGGCCTCCTGGTTACCTGGCCATGTTGAGCTTCACGATGCTCTTCAGCTCTCCTTTCAGAGCGACCTCGATCATCTTCTGGACGGCCCCCCTCTGGACCGGATCCAGAGACCTGGTCTCCTGGAGCTGCCTCAGGACTCCCAGGTACCGGCTCTCCACCTGGCAGTTACTGGCCTCCAGGTAGGCACACTGCAGCCAATCAGAGGACAGGAAACAGGGCGTGAAACCAAGCTCTTCTCACCTCACATTTTAAGTCCAGAACCAGGTCCCAGTGCTCCCAGTTGGACCCACCTTCACCATCAGACTCTTCTCCTGCTCAGAACTCGTCCTCCACAGTTTGGTCAGCTGGTAGATCTCAGAGTTCAGGAACTTGTTCTGGGTCTTGTAGGCCTCGATATCGTCCTGAAGGATCAGAGGGACATAAAGCTGAAACCAGTTGAGGCTGGTACCAGTACCAGAACCATTTAAGTCTTTATCTCTAGTCTTTAACCTGCTCTGTGTCTCTGTGGAAGTCCTGGTCTCTGTTGGACCTACAGGAAGTTAAGTCTTTATCTCAAGTCTTTAACCTGCTCAGGTGTCTCTGGGGAAGTCCTGGTCTCTGTTGGACCTACAGGAAGTTAAGTCTTTATCTCTAGTCTTTAACCTGCTCAGGTGTCTCTGGGGACGTCCTGGTTCTGTTGGACCTTCAGGAAGTTAAGTCTTTATCTCTAGTCTTTAACCTGCTCAGGTGTCTCTGGGGACGTCCTGGTTCTGTTGGACCTACAGGAAGTTAAGTCTTTATCTCTAGTCTTTAACCTGCTCAGGTGTCTCTGGGGACGTCCTGGTCTCTGTTGGACCTTCAGGAAGTTAAGTCTTTATCTCTAGTCTTTAACCTGCTCAGGTGTCTCTGGGGACGTCCTGGTTCTGTTGGACCTACAGGAAGTCTTTATCTCTGGTCTTTAACCTGCTCAGGTGTCTCTGGGGACGTCCTGGTCTCTGTTGGACTCATATAGTTCAGAGAGTTTCACCTTCAGGTTCTCGATCTCCTGCTGAAGCCGCCTGAAGGTCTGAGAGTCCAAACCGCCGCCGGAGGACATGCAGGAGGTCATCTGATTGGACAGCTTGATGATCACCTGACAGGTAACATGAGACACAGAATCACATCAGCAGAGCAAAAAGATATCAAGTCTGATGATGAAGATGATGATGATGATGATGATGATGATGATGATGATGATGATGATGCCATTAACAATAAGTAAGAGATAATAACGATAATAATAAATAAGGGATAAACCATCGTCCTGAAGAGGTTTATATCACAACAATGACCCGCTAGCTGTACATTATCCTTCTTATTACACTGCTATACGTAGCAACGGTCTGTTATACGTAGCAACGGTCTGTTATACGTAGCAACGGTCTGTTATACGTAGCAACGGTCTGTTATACATAGCCACGGTCTGTTAAACGTAGCCACGGTCTGTTAAACGTAGCAACGGTCTGTTATACGTAGCAACGGTCTGTTATACGTAGCAACGGTCTGTTATACGTAGCAACGGTCTGCTATACGTAGCATACGTAGCAACGGTCTGCTATACGTAGCAACGGTCTGCTATACGTAGCCACGGTCTGTTACACATAGCAACGGTCTGTTAAACGTAGCCACGGTCTGTTAAACGTAGCAACGGTCTGTTATACGTAGCAACGGTCTGTTATACGTAGCAACGGTCTGTTATACGTAGCAACGGTCTGCTATACGTAGCAACGGTCTGTTAAACGTAGCAACGGTCTGCTATACGTAGCAACGGTCTGTTATACGTAGCAACGGTCTGCTATACGTAGCCACGGTCTGTTACACATAGCAACGGTCTGTTAAACGTAGCCACGGTCTGTTAAACGTAGCAACGGTCTGTTATACGTAGCAACGGTCTGTTATACGTAGCAACGGTCTGCTATACGTAGCCACGGTCTGTTAAACGTAGCCACGGTCTGTTAAACGTAGCCACGGTCTGTTATACGTAGCAACGGTCTGTTATACGTAGCAACGGTCTGTTATACGTAGCAACGGTCTGTTATACGTAGCAACGGTCTGTTATACGTAGCAACGGTCTGTTATACGTAGCAACGGTCTGTTATACGTAGCAACGGTCTGTTATACGTAGCAACGGTCTGTTATACATAGCAACGGTCTGTTATACGTAGCAACGGTCTGTTATATGTAGCAACCTCAGGTGTGAATCAGGTGTTTGCTGGTCATCAGGTGTGAATCAGGTGTTTGCTGGTCATCAGGTGTGAATCAGGTGTTTGCTGGTCCTCAGGTGTGAACTCACCTCCTGCTTGGCGTTGTTCTTCTCCACCAGCATCGCGATGTGGTCCTGCAGCTGGACCAGCTGAGCGTCTCTCCGAGCCATACTCGTCCTCGTGGCCTCCGTCTCCGTCATGGCGTCCTCCAGCCGCCCTCGCAGGTCGGCTGCCTGCCGCTCGCGGTGTCGCAGCAGCTCCAGACGCTCCTGCTCGCCTTTCTCCGCCAGAAACTCTGCACAGGTTCGCTTCTCCAGCTGAGACGCCTCCAAGGCTTTGTGGAGGATCCACACCAGCTCCTGGACACCATACAACATTATTATTATTATTATTATTATTATTATAATAACAATTATTATTATTATCATTATCATGATTATTATTATTATTATTATTATCATCATTATTATTATTATTATTATTATCATTATTATTATCATTATTATTATTATTATTATTATTATCATTATCATTATTATTATTAGAATTTGTATTATTATTATTATTATTATCATTATAATTTTTATTATTATTATTAGAATTATTATTATTATTATTGTTATTATCATTATCATCATTATTATTATTATTATTATTATTATTATTATCATTACCATTAGTATCCTAATAATAATTACAATAATAATTATTATTATAATCATTATTATTATTATTATCATTATTATTATTGTCATTATCATTATCATTATTATTTTATTTTATTATCATTATCATTATTATTATTATGATTATCATTATTATTGTTATTATTATCTGACCCCGGATCTGATCACTGACTGACTGATTGATCACTGATTGATCGATCACTGATTGATCACCTTCTGAGATTTGACCTCCTCCATCAGCATCTGTTTGTCCTGCTGGAGGCGAGACGTCCGGTCTGAGGACACGGTGTCTCTGCGGAAGGCCGCCATGGTGGACGAGCTGCGACTCTTCATCTTCCGGTTCCAGCCGTCGACCTCCCTGACCTCCGCCGGGGTCACCTGACCTGCTGGCTCAGCCAATGAGAGGGCAGGGGGCGGGGTCACCTGACCTGCTGGCTCAGCCAATGAGAGGGCAGGGGGCGGGGTCAGAGGCTCAAAGGGGGGCCTGGGAGCTGGAGGGACTGATATTGGACAGGAAGGGTTAAACCATGTCCCATGTCAAGGTCAACGAGTCCCATGTCAAGGTCAACGAGTCCCACGTCAAGGTCAACAAGTCTAATGTCAAGGTCAACAAGTCCCACGTCAAGGTCAACAAGTCCCACGTCAAGGTCAACAAGTCCCATGTCAAGGTCAACAAGTCCCATGTCAAGGTCAACGAGTCCCACGTCAAGGTCAACAAGTCTAATGTCAAGGTCAACAAGTCCCACGTCAAGGTCAACAAGTCCCATGTCAAGGTCAACAAGTCCCACGTCAAGGTCAACAAGTCTAATGTCAAGGTCAACAAGTCCCATGTCAAGGTCAACAAGTCCCACGTCAAGGTCAACAAGTCCCACGTCAAGGTCAACAAGTCCCACGTCAGGTTCAACAAGTCCCACGTCAGGTTCAACAAGTCCCACGTCAAGGTCAACAAGTCCCAGGTCAAGGTCAACAAGTATATATATACAGTATCTATTCGGGTGCAGAAAGACCTGGCGACACCACTGGAAAGCAGACGGAGTGTCGCCCAGTTACTGGACCAGCAGGTACCCAGAGTAGACTGAGTGTTGTTAGTATTCATACTGGTATTGGTTCTGGACCAGTACAGGTACCCAGATCAGACTGAGTGTTGTTAATATTCATACTGGTATTGGTTCTGGTCCCAGTTACTGGACCAGTAGGTACCCAGAGCAGACTGAGTGTTGTTAATATTCATACTGGTATTGGTTCTGGTCCCAGTTACTGGACCAGCAGGTACCCAGAGCAGACTGAGTGTTGTTAGTATTCATACTGGTATTGGTTCTGGTCCCAGTTACTGGACCAGCAGGTACCCAGAGCAGACTGAGTGTTGTTAATATTCATACTGGTATTGGTTCTGGTCCCAGTTACTGGACCAGCAGGTACCCAGAGCAGACTGAGTGTTGTTAGTATTCATACAGGTATTGGTTCTGGTCCCTGTTACTGGACCAGCAGGTACCCAGAGCAGACTGAGTGTTGTTAGTATTCATACAGGTATTGGTTCTGGTCCCGGGTTCTGGACCAGTACAGGTACCTGTGGTGTTGCTGGTGTCTGCAGCGCTGGGTGGAATCCACGGAGGAGCTTCTACATGAAACACACTCTGACTGCCGTCCTGAGACGACCTCTTACGGAGACTGTGGACGGAGTTCCTGCACAAAGAAATAACAGGTTTGGTCCTGATGGTCAGCAGCTAAAGGAAGCACCGGGGCTGATGGGAAACGTAGTCCGACTCTGCTCTTTACTTTTAACACAGCTGATACTGAGCCAACACATTGACGTCTTTAAACAAACATGCTGACGTCACTCACTGGAACTCGATGAGCGGATGTTTGATTGACACATTGGCGAGCTGCGCTCGTTGTGACGGCACGTTGGCAGCCTCCTCCCCGACCAGACCCAGCGGGCTGCTCAACACCGGCAGGAAGTCGTCTGCAGAAACAGGAAACAGAATCAGCTGATTGTAGTCCTACCTCACCTGGTCCCTTTTTTTTATGGGAATAAGAAAACAGAAGAAAAGGACAAAAGGTCCATCCATCCATCATCAACCCATCCATCCATCATCCATCCATCCATCCATCCATCCATCATCCATCCATCATCCATCATCCATCCATCCATCCATCCATCCATCATCCATCCATCATCCATCCATCCATCCATCATCCATCATCCATCCATCTATCCATCCATCATCCATCCATCATCCATCCATCCATTATCCATCATCCATCCATCCATCATCCATCATCCATCCATCCATCCATCCATCCATCCATCCATCATCCATCCATCCATCCATCATCCATCCATCCATCCATCTATCCATCCATCATCCATCCATCATCCATCCATCCATTATCCATCATCCATCCATCCATCATCCATCATCCATCCATCATCCATCCATCCATCCATCCATCCATCCATCCATCCATCCATCCATCCATCCATCATCCATCCATCATCCATCCATCCATTATCCATCATCCATCCATCCATCATCCATCCATCCATCCATCATCCATCCATCCATCCATCTATCCATCCATCATCCATCCATCCATCATACATCCATCATCCATCCATCATCCATCCATCCATCATCCATCCATCATCAACCCATCAATCATCCATCCATCATCTATCCATCCATCATCTATCCATCCATCATCCATCCATCCATCCATCCATCATCCATCCATCCATCCATCATCCATCCATCATCCATCCATCCATCCATCCATCATCCATCCAGCCATCATCCATCCATTATCAACCCATCCATCATCCATCCATCCATCCATCCATCCATCCATCCATTCATCATCAACCCATCCATCATCCATCCATCTATCTATCATCCATCCATCCATCCATCCATCCATCCATCCATCCATCCATCCATCCATCCATCCATCCATCCATCATCCATCCATCATCATCCATCCATCCATCCATCCATCATCCATCCATCCATCCATCCATCCATCCATCCATCCATCCATCCATCCATCCATCCATCATCCATCCAGCCATCATCCATCCATTATCAACCCATCCATCATCCATCCATCCATCCATCCATCCATCCATCCATTCATCATCAACCCATCCATCATCCATCCATCTATCCATCATCCATCCATCCATCCATCCATCATCCATCCATCCATCCATCCATCCATCCATCCATCATCCATCATCCATCCATCCATCCATCCATCCATCCATCCATCCATCCATCCATCCATCCATCCATCCATCCATCCATCATCCATCCATCCATCCATCCATCATCCATCCATCCATCCATCCATCCATCCATCCATCCATTCCCAATCATCATTCCATCATACCAGTAGAACAGAGATAGTAGAACAGAGATAGTAGAACAGAGATAGTAGAACAGAGATAGTAGAACAGAGTTGGTCCTGTTTCTCTGCAGAAGTTACAGATTATTTCTGGTCAGAGGAAGTTTGTTTGTGTTGCACCTGGAGGATTCAGACGATTCAGAGTATTCAGAGTATTCAGAGTATTCAGAGGATTCAGACCTCAGTATTTCTAATATCCTGTCTGCAGCCAGTTTCAGATAAATAAAATTAGACACAGTAGCCTGTGTTTGTTTCTCACCTGCAATGTTGTTGTTGTTGGTCGGGTCTGGACAGGTGGACGTCTGTCTGTGCTGCCAACGTTTCACCTGCAGCTGCTGCAGCCAGTAGAGCATCAGCTCCTGGCTCACAGCCTGTAATAATAAATAATATAAAATTATTATTATTATTATTAAAACAATATCACTGATAAATGAAGACATGTACATTTAGTTTGATTCATAGCTGTGCTTCAAACACATGGAACTACAGCAGCTCAAATTTTACAGGAAATGATCCAAATAAAAGATGAATGAACGTTTGTTTCCAGAGTTCACTGGTTGATGGAGACAATTCTCCAGTCGGTGCCGTTAAACCATTAAACTCACACCAGGTAAGATTTATGTCTTATCAGAAGCTAATGGATGAAGACTAACTGGTGGTTCTGTTGTCTGGCTAACTGGACCTCCTGGGCCTGGAGCCTGTCCTCAACAGGACTATATGCCCCCCTACCTTGAGTATGAAGGTGCGTTCAGGTGTCTTGATGTGGAAGGTGCCCTTCTCGGCCTTCAGTGGATAGGTGAACGTGGCGCTGCAGAGCTCCACCCGGCCGAGCGGCGTCACATCCTGCGGCGTGCGGTAGTAGAACAGTTGGTTCTTCTTCTCCTCGTAGGTGAACCAGCGCTGCTTCCAGGCTCTGAGGGGCCCCCCTTGCTTCTGCAGGAAACCGCACATTTTGGGGTCACCTGAAGAAGAATCCAGGGGACGGGGCCGCACCAGATCACTCAAGACCTCAATGGTGAGAGGTGGAGTCTCAACCAGCGGGGCCTGAACCGGTGGAGCCTGAACCGGTGGAGCCTGAACCGGTGGAGCCTGAACCGGTGGAGCTTGAACCGGCGGAGCCTGAACCGGCGGAGCCTGAACCGACGGAGCCTGAACCGGCGGGGCCTGAACCGGTGGAGCCTGAACCGGTGGAGCCTGAACCGGTGGAGCTTGAACCGGCGGAGCTTGAACCGGCGGAGCTTGAACCGGCGGGGCCTGAACCGGTGGAGCTTGAACCGGTGGAGCCTGAACCGGTGGAGCCTGAACCGGTGGAGCTTGAACCGGTGGAGCCTGAACCGGTGGAGCTTGAACCGGTGGAGCTTGAACCGGTGGAGCTTGAACCGGTGGAGCCTGAACCGGTGGAGCTTGAACCGGTGGAGCCTGAACCGGTGGAGCTTGAACCGGTGGAGCTTGAACCGGCGGGGCCTGAACCGGTGGAGCCGGGGTCGACACTTTGGTTGGATGGATGATCGATGGCAGAACCTCAGGAGGAGGAGGAGGAGCCTGCTGGGTGCTCAGGTGAGGAGGAGGAGGAGCCTGCTGGGTGCTCAGGTGAGGAGGAGGAGGAGCCTGCTGGGTGCTCAGGTGAGGAGGAGGAGGAGCCTGCTGGGTGCTCAGGTGAGGAGGAGGCGGAGCCTGCTGGGTGCTCAGGTGAGGAGGAGGAGGAGCCTGCTGGGTGCCCAGGTGAGGAGGAGGCGGAGCCTGCTGGGTGCTCAGGTGAGGAGGAGGCGGAGCCTGCTGGGTGCTCAGGTGAGGAGGAGGCGGAGCCTGCTGGGTGCTCAGGTGCGGAGGAGGAGGAGCCTGCTGGGTGCCCAGGTGAGGAGGAGGCGGAGCCTGCTGGGTGCTCAGGTGAGGAGGAGGATCTTGGTGGTCCTGATGCCTCTCAGGTGTAGTTGAAGTGAGTTTCTCTGGAGGTAGGTCCTGGTGGTTCTGTTGGTCTCTGGACTCAGAGAAGTGGAGCTCGAGCTCCTGGTTTTGTTTATTGAAGGTTGAAGTGAAAACCGTTAAATCCTTGACGGGAGGAGGACGGTCCTCTTCAGTTTTCTGGTTTGTAAGACAAAGACCCTCCTGAATGTGGTGTTCGCGTTCTGGGCAAAAAAGATCTCCTGTTTTGTTTTGATCTGGTTTTAGTGGATCTGGTTGTGCTGGAGAAGGTTGATCTGGTTCTGGTTGATCTTTTGGAGAAGGACGATCTTTTGTTTTCTGTTTTTCTGTCGGAGGAGAACCTCCCAGTTTCTCTGTAGTCCGGTGGATCTCTGCAGGACTCCGGTGTTTCTCTGCAGGACTCCGGTGGATCTCTGCAGGACTCCGGTGTTTCTCTGAAGGACTCTGATGTTTCTTTGCAGTCTGTTGGGTCTCTGCAGGACTATATTGGGTCTCTGCAGGTCTCTGGTCTTTCTGGGACCCGGGCAGACTGACTGACTCTCTGCTCTGCCAGTCGTCCTCCTCAGAAGCTGAGATCCAATCAGCTGATTGAAGCGTATCCTCATCAGGACAGGAAGGAAGCCGGCGAGACGAGCTGGAATTTCCTGTCGAGCTGCATCCGTCCATCCTTCTAAAAACAGAAAAGAAACCCGACAAAAAGAAAAACGACAAAAAGAAACCCGAAAAACAGAAACCCGACAAACAGAAACCCGACAAACAGAAACCCGACGGGAGGAAGACGACCGACAGAAAGAAACTTTAATGATGTTTGTTTGTTGAAAAACGCCAGACTGGCTGAAATTCATCTGGTTTCTGTCGGAAGTTTTTATGTTACATTCATCTTGAGTGTAACATGAATGACTTTATATATTCTATGACTTTATATATTCTATAACTTTATATATTCTATGACTTTATAATTCTATAACTTTATATATTCTATGACTTTATATATTTTGTAACTTTATATATTCTATGACTTTATATATTTTGTAACTTTATATATTCTATAACTTTATATATTCTATAACTTTATATATTTTATAACTTTATATATTCTATAACTTTATATATTCTATAACTTTATTCTATAACTTTATATATTCTATAACTTTATATATTCTATGACTTTATACTATAACTTTATATATTCTATAACTATATATTCTATAACTTTATATAGCTTTAAAAATATAAAAATGTATATATAACAAACACTAATAAATACTGATTCAAAAGGCTACTAATGAAATATTGAAATAAAGATATGTCAGCTGAAGTTGCTGAGTCACAGTAAAGTTCCAGCGTGTCCTCACCTGTTCAGGACACACCTGAAGGGGGCGTGGCCTCAACTCTCCTCTAGATCCTGTTTGATTGACAGCTGCAGCTGAAGAAAACAAAGTCAGACCGTCTGTCACTGTGCTGCTGCTCTTCTTCTTCTTCTTCTACTTCTGCTTC